>CBVK0101692574.1:0-12655 GCA_900067695.1 Picea abies | reverse complement strand
TTTGAGATGTTTTGGCTTGTCTATCATATTGCATATGGTTGAGGTATGTTTCGTGATTGCATATTCTTATTTATTGCTGCAAACATATATTAAAATTCATCAGTAAACCCTAAGGCCGAAATCAAGAGGCCAGCCCGCAAGCAAACACATATAAACAAGTACATCAGCCAAGTGTTTGACGAAATGCCACAACCAGAAAAGTTTTAAAAGACACCCAAAACGATGATGATCCTGGCATAATGGCTTGGGATCATTACAATGGTATTAGAGCTTAGACTCCTACCAGCCTGAGGGATCTTCCATAAGGAAAGATGGGTTCTATACATTTTGTTAGAGAAGCGGTGAGTTTTGAAAGGGAATATCAATGCACTTTGTGAGAGACTTGGGCCTCTAATAACGGTCCAAAAGTTTATATCCATGAAAAACCCCAATTGGAGCGAAGATGAGGTGACATATTGGACCAGCATAGTAGAGGGAAACAGAGCCAGAGAAGCTAGAAGGAGGGAAGCACAGAGAAACCCCACACCCATTAGGAGCACGCAACTTTGCTACAGTTGCAAGGTACCTTGGGAACCAGATCATAGGTGTAGGGGTAAGGGTAAGAAGCATATCATTGAGGTGAACTATGACAGTGATGATGAGGATTTGGAGCAGTCTGATGATGATAGTGACTCTTGCACAGAGGCTGATGATTCTAGCACGCTTGAGGAGGATAGTGACCCTTGTGTAGTGGATAGACAGTCGGGTGGACAGGATTATAGCACTAGTACTTCAATAGACATATCACATATTATTGATGACCTTACACCTCAAAAGAGTGGTGACACTAGTGAGGATTCACACGTGTTAGCACCTAGATCGGATGAGCTCCCTGTGAGGGCCATGGCACCTTGGTCATCCCCTCAAACACCCATGATAGCCACATCACATGAGGAGATCAGTGGCACGTCAGATGTGATGGATGAGCCTAGTGTGAGGGTTGCACACCATGGACATCTAGACCCATAGACCCAGGAGGAGGTACAGAACATATAGACATTTGACCCTACACATACAGTTCAGCATGAGGAGATTGAGTCACAGATTTTGGAGACTCCATTAGTTGAGCAGATGGTGGAGACTGACAGGTTGATGGAGCACTTACTTCCAGGATCGACCTGCATTGATGAGGATGCACTCTTTATTATTCAGGATGACCATAGCATGTGTCTGGACACAGTTATATGGGATCCAGGCATATATGATAGTAGCAGGTTGAGTGCACAGGAGGATACAATTGCTCACACCGAATACAATATGATTCAAGGCGAGCTAGCTATTGAGGATGATGTGCAGTTACATATGGGCAGACCCAGTGGCACAGTAGACAGCAAGAAGTTCAACACTTTATCTTCTGCAGAGAGGGTTGTTGAGGATTTTAGTGATGGCGTTAGCAGTGAGAGGCATGAGGTGGTACCTCAGCATGAGTATGATCAGGAGTCACACCACTTAGTAGGACAGATAAGAGTTAGTGAGGCTATGATCATGATAGCCACTAGAAGTTTTGATGACACACATGCATCAGTGGTCAATTACTGCTGGGAGGCATCAATGGCACACGGTAGTGCAGATGAGGGATTTTCCATGGAGGACTTTCATACTCTCAGGGAGAGAGTATCTATGATGAGGATCGATTACCAGCAGTTGATGATTGACAGGGGCTACCTATTGAGGATTGGTGAGACATATCATGAGGCTATGAGGGAGAAGGAGTTGGAGAGCACTCTAGGATTCTTTAGAGGCAAACATACATCCCTTCAAGAATCAGAGTCCAGATCAGAGGAGCTTCTTGAGGAGATCCGTCAGAGATCCACTTCATCTATCCGGGTGGACACTCTGATATATCCTCCGGTCACATGGCTAGAGGATGTTGGTGGTCTAGCAGAGGAGAACCAGTTGAGGGAGGACACTTCCATTTGTGTTCCGAGAGCAGTTGACCTCCATGTAGAGGTTGATCTAGCAGTACAACCTAGATCTATAATGCATCATGAGTCTGCAGGAGACGACATGAGTATGCCAAAGCATATGGTGATGAGGGATAGTTCACAGAGTCATGTTGAGATGTATGATGGCATTCAGAGGGGTATAGTGCCTTGCAGGGAGGAGACACACTTAGGGGAGTATGTAGATGTCACTCCTCTGTAGCATCACATAGTTGTGGGAGATCACCTTCACCATTTTAGTAATTGCATGGGAGATGAGAGATGGAGGTTGGTTAACCAGCAGTCGGAGGGGTTACTTCTGGTTGTACTGGATGGTTGGGATGTGGTGATGACCACATGAGAGCATCTATCATGGATATCGATGGACGAACTTCTGGTCAAATCCTTGGGATTGACCAAAGCATGTGACACCTCCCAGTCCTACAGTCAGTTGCAGATGTTTCTATTAGCCTGTCCTTACACTTTTATCATAGACAACAGCATGAAGAGGGATAGGCCATGGCTGAGGGCATGGAGAGTGAGTAGGGTGAGACTACATGACAGGAGTACTTTTACGGCATACAGCAGGTCAGAGGTGGACCGTGTTGGATAGATAGTTGAGACTTGGTGCATGATGGTGAGCATCATAGACCAGGACGACAGATGAGCATAAAGGGCTTCCGACAATGATCATTCTGACATAGGAGTAGCTAGCGGAGACTGGAAGTGATAAACTTCCAAGTTTTCCATGGGATCTGGGAGTTCACTTGGTGAGCAGGATGTTTCACTACATGACGACCCAGGTTGCACCAGAGATCCACACACTCCACCTTGGGTTGGTTTGGAGTGGGCCTACAGGTACTTGTCCTATGGGGTGAGACCTTTTCTCCCTCTTGATCATCATGATAGGGCATGGAGATATTTGGATAGCTACTTCTTCTACAGAGGTGTCTTTACTGATATAGTTTCTAGACAGCAGGTCCAATGGTCACAATTATTTCAGCTGGAAGACCTAGGAGAGGAGGATTCAGGATGTATGCAGGGGGCAGGCAGTCATGGTTAGAGTAGTGCAGGGCCAGTAGGGTGATCTTCGACAGAGGTTAGCATGGGACCAAGGGATTTCAGGATTGAGCATCTCACTGACTGACAGGGGAGAGTGGACCATTGCAGGGAAAAGTTATTCTAACTTTCCATTGAGCTTCAATGTTGAGTGGAGCGCATCGCTTGCGGGTGTCTCACAGAGGTCTTGCAGCACCTCATTCGGGCATCAGTATGAGCAGTTGCTGGAGGCCGTATGGATCTCAATAGAGACTTGGAGGATGGATTCATTCCGAGATGAGGCCATGTGTCATATGCAGGAGACTCTCGGAGTTGGTATATTTTAGGGTTATACTTCCCAGGGGCTAGCAGTTCATGACTTGACATGGGACCAAGGGGGCGGAGTGTATGAATGTTCATCCTTGGATGGGTTCTACTATGTATCCCACATGTGGACATGGGATCTTGGTATTTTATTTGAGTGGATTTGGTTATTGCTTGAGGACAAGCAATTTTCTAGCAGGGAGGATTGTAATGTCCCCACTTTGGCACATCATCACAGTGTAGAGGTTTATGATGACCAGATTAGCCACATGGATGTTATAGCGAGTATAGGGGTTATTGAGAGGCATTGTGGGGTCCTACTTGCATTGCTCATCATATTTCATCATTGTGAGCCATTCCGCACAGGATGGATTTGGTTCCATTGCATTCTGACGATTTCCATGATTTTGACTATTTTGGGCTATACGTCAATTAAATTCACTGAAGAGGTCATTTTGGGCACATTACTTGGAGGAAAGGAACCTCTCAGTGTAATAGCTCATTGGAATTGGGAGAAGAAACACTACAGGTTGGGATGGTGAGAAGTGACTTTTAGTGGCCAAGGAAGCCACAAGGAGAGATAAGGAGTTTTTCAGAGGTAAAAAGGTTAATTAATTAATTAAAGTGATTTAATTAATTAATTAGATATTAATAGAATGAAAGTCACTTTGGAGGGACAAGGTGAGCCAAAAATTATAAAGGAAAGGCAAGGGCCTCTACTCATTGATTCATGTATGATCATATTTTCATATCTAGCTTCTAGCTAGTAAGCCCGGCATTGGGGGTTTTGAGGGTTTTGACTTAACAAACCCTAGAGGATGATTCGGTGGTGAAAGATTCCACCTAGCTTGTCCCAAGATTGGTCTCGGAGATGCAATACTCTCCCACACTATTCTAGTTCCAGATCTACTCAGTGCAGGAGGGTTCTACACCAGCCACAGGCACAGGAAGAGAAGGAGGGCGCACCATTGGGGGTTTCCAGCAAGGGCGACACACCATTTATTGAAGGAAGGTTTGTTGCAGGAGTTTGAGGGATCTCTTGGACATTTGAGCATTTGGGTTTTACTTTCAGGGCCTTAGCCATGATTTCTAGTGCCTCTTGAGAGAGCTTTATGGTTCAGATTATTTTCTAGAGGAGTGGGACGAATTGGAGAGAAGGAGGGCATTTTTTAGAATCATATCTATTCAGTTTGGAGGAGTTATCCATAGAATTTCGGCCTGATACTTCAGGAGGGGGATCCTATCACCCTGATCTATCATTTGGCCGAGTTTGGGCTCATTTGGAGGCCTCCTTCATCAGGGCCGAAATTGTAGGGTTTGGCAGTTTCAGGAGGGCGCAGCTCAATTTGAGGATTTAGCATTTGGAGGAGTTTCCCTTGGTATTTCGGTTTGGGATTTCAGGAGAGGTTTACACTCATCTCAATCTACAATTTGGCATCTTCAGCATGGCATTTGGAGGTCTTTTACAGTAGGGCCGAAATTGTAGGGGTTGATAGTTCCAACAGGACGTGGCATCTTTCAGTGGGGGTTTGGCACTTCATACGGCCCAGATCTACCTTGGCATTGGTCTTCATATCTTATCCAGCATTTGGAGGCTTATAGTATCTTCATGGAGCATTTTGTAGCAGCTATATTGCATATCTTCTTAGCCATATGTTGAGCATTCCAGATCAGCATCTTCATTGTAGCAGGTTTCTATATTTCATGAATAAAATCATATTTGAGATGTTTTGTCTTGTCTATCATATTGCATATGGTTGGGGTATGTTCGGTGATTGCATCTTCTTGTGTATTGTTGCAAACATATATTAAAATTCATCGGTAAACCCTAAGGCCGAAATCAAGAGGCCAACCCGCAAGTAAACACATATAAACAAGTACATTAGCCAAGTGTTTGAGGAAATGCCACAACCAGAAAAGTTTTAAAAGACACCCAAAACCGTGATGATCCTGGCATAATGGCTTGGGATCATTACAGTATTGGATGTGGAAATACTTATTTGGGAGGCCTGTGGTTTTCCCATAGTCCACTAGAAGCATCCATGTTTCTTCTATTTTTTTCTTGTTATATTTCCTACATCTTTTATTTCCCTCCGCTATTGATTTCTTATGTAGTTTTAATGGGTTTATTCTAACCCCAAGTCCTCCCAAGGATGAGATATTTTGGTTTGGGTTGCCACACTTGCCTTTTCCTTTTCTCATATCCTTTAGAAATTGATGTAACTAGATTTCTAACATATTCCTTAATTGTTATTCACCATGCATGTCTACCAAATCCTAAATGTCTATGTCTAGATCTTCCTGCTCCATATCCTGGGTTATACGTTCTCCTCACCTGAATCTTGATTGGGTTCTTTTGTTGTGATCATCTCATGCATCTCTATCTCTGCCTCTCATGTTTTAGTAATGTTGACTACTAGATCTATTTTTCTACATTTTTGGATCTCGAGATTTGAGTTTTCCTTTATGTCATCTTTCCGCTTTGGATCTAAAATTTTATCTCTGGTGGAGCCTTCCCCTCCCTCTTCCGATTGGGCCTAAAAACTATTAGTAGAGTTATTCCCATCTTGTGGTGCAACTTTATTCGTCTTCCATTTGTATTTCCTTTTGCTTGAAACTTTCATGAAGCCATCCTTATCATGTTTCTCTTTGAGTTTATCTGCATGTTTCTCCACATTTTGAGGACAATCCCAAAACAAATGACTTTGTTCATGGCACTTCCTATATTTTAAGGGTATGTGTTCATAATCTAGAGTTTGATTCCATTTGTTGTCTCGACAAGATATGGTTATCGAATATAGGAGCACCCCTACTAAATTGATGTAAACACATATTCTTGCATAAGAAGTATATATCCCTATTTTTGTTACCTCTAAAACTTTCACAAAGGTTTCCAAGGTGTTTCCAAGTCCTTCTAGTGTTAAATTTTTCAGGTAACGAATACAACCTAATCCAGATTTGTTGAAGTTTGTACTTATACATCTAGCAGTTATGGTTCTTCTTTATTATTATAATCATTTAGCACATTGGTTGCATAAATAAGAGCACTGAAAGAGAGGCAACCACAGAAACAATAGAGACACATAGATTATCCTGGGAAACCCTCATGGGAGAGAAAACCCAAAAAAAACTTCCTCAATATAGATAGACCAAAGACCGAATAGAAGATCCTCCTCTACTCTTTCTCCAGGAAGAGTAGTGCACCACTTAACCAAGAGATACCAAGACACAAACCAAGAACCCTCCTTGACGTCACACTTAGCTGCAGTAGTAGTTCCTCCAAGACTTGTGCACTTCTTCATAACTATAGATATAGTGTGGTGGGTGTGTCCAAATGAGGTGTTGGCCTCTCTTATAAATAGTGGTCTAGCCAACCTATAATTAAGTTTGGGCCTACCCGTCACTTTACCATTTTAATTTACAATTAATTGTCAAGGCACAATAGGGCCTAATTAAATATAATATAATAATATTATTCAACTCTCTCTCAGGTAGAATATTCTTCGAAGTTACAATATTTCAACACTCCCCCTTAACAAGAAGGGTATTCTACTAACAACATCAATAAAAATTGACTGGACTCAATACAACATCAAGAGGAGGGGACATCGTCATCAGCATCGAGAACATTGTCGGTCATATCTATAGGTCATCGAAATTTTTTCTCATTGTCAACATCAATGGAAACTAAACATCATTATCATATGTAGCCCAGAGCTAGAGTGACATCATCATCATCAACAACATGAAGTTTGAACATCAACATCAACAACATGAAGTTGGAATAACATCATCATCATCAACAACATGAAGCTGGAACATCAGTATCATCAACAACATGAAGCTGGAACAACAACATCAACAGCACAAAGTTGGAACATCGACATCTATATGTGGAAATATAATGAGTCAGGTGCATCAAAAAAAACATATGTGGTACTCTAACAGACCATCCTTACCAGAACTTCGGGATCTGCCGAGGAATCATAAGATTCCCTAGGATATAAAATCCTAACAAGCTACTACATGGTACTCGGACAGACCATCCTTACCAGGCCTTCGGGATCTGCCCAAGAATCATAAGATTCCCTAGGATATAAAATCCTAACTGAGCTACCACTATTGACCACAGTTAGCATATACATGCACAGGTACTCTAATAGGTCATCCTTACCAGACCTTCCGGATCTGTCAAGGGATGATCAGTCCCCTAGGATATAAAATCCTAACTGAGCTACCCGATATTGGTCGGGATACCATAGTAACATTAGCATCACTCCCCCTTTCGAGGGAGGTCCTTTCAGACTACACCAAGCTTTTCTTAGAAGTACTCCAACTTCACACGAGACAGAGGCTTAGTCAACACATCTGCAACCTGCTCATTTGTGCCAACATATTGGATCTTTACAGCTCCCTTTTGCACCATGTCACGAATTTAGTGATATTGTATCTCGATGTGCTTTGTCTTATCATGGAACACTAGGTTCTATGTCATCTTTATGCAACTCTGGTTATCACATAGAATCATGGTAGTTTCCATCTTCAGATCGAATAGACCTGACAACAACTTCTGAAGCCACATGGCTTCACAACTAGATGAGTATGCTACAATGTACTCTGCTTCTGTCATACTGAGAGCAATACTGGATTGCCTTCTGCTTTGCCACGAAGTCATGGCTAACCCCAAACTGAAACAACATTCTGAAGTGCTTTTAATGTCTAAATCACTTCCATCCCAATCTGAATCAGTATAGCCATACAATCTGAAGTCACAATCTTCAATATAATAGAGGACATAGTCCAACGTATCCTTAAGGTATCTCATCGCATGCTTTGCAACTACAAGGTGAACACGTTTGGGCTCCTCGAGATGCTAACTCAAGTTGTTCATAACAAAGCATATATTTGGTTTGGTATTTGTCAGATACATCAATGAACCAAACATATTCCTATATAGAGTATCAACGAATAACTTCATATTTGTCTCCATAGGAGTGGACATGGTCCTATAGTCCATCATGTTGAATCTATTCAAAATTTCCACAACATACTTTCCTTGACTAAGGAAAATCTCTTTTGGGCTCTATCATACTTCAAGACCTAAGAAATAGTGCATCGGACCTAGTTCCTCATTTCAAATTCAGTGGCAAACTTCTTCTTACAATATGTGATGAGCTTTTCTTCATCTGTCAATAATAAGTCATCACAATATAGCAACAATATAATGAGTCCATCATTCTAAATCTTGAAGTAAAGATTTGGATCAGTTTTACTCTTGGTAAATCCCAAGCTCATTAGAAAAACTATCAATCATTTCATACCAAGCTCTTGGAGCTTGCTTCAACTTGCAGACATGATTCTTCCTGTCCTGTACTTCGAAACCAAATTTTCACATCACATTGTACCAACTTGGTACACTTACTTAGCTACAACTCAATCTGAAAAATCATGTGCTAGCTCTATGTGCTTTCTACAAAGAACTATTTGTCTCACTGTCTGAGAGTATGTTCTCTACTCTCTCTGCAATTGTTCCTCAGGGACTGGGACTCTGCACCTACAGCTGCTCTGAAGCTGAGAATGACTGCTCCATTCCCACTATGGCTATTGAACTCTGAGAGTAATTCCTCTACGCTATCACGACAATAGCTTCATCTGAAACTGAGAGTGGCTCAATAACTCACAGTGAGGGTAGCTTATTCTCTTTCTTTGGAGGTAACCCAATCTTATATTGTAGTCATGTCTCCATGGACCAACTCATGTACTACACCAATTGGCACTTGAGATAACTCAATCTCAAATATAGGGATTTTCATACCTGCTCCCTCTGAATCTCATATTGTGTCGGCTTCTTTTAATGAATCATGTGTGTTCTATATACACTTCTTATTACTGGAGCAAGTGTCTTGTCCTAGTCTTCTCCCTCTTGTTGGGATAATCCTCTGGACACAAATCAGGCTTTGTACATCTTTATATTGCTATCTGCACCATGCTTGATCTATTAGATCAATCTTGGAAGTCACCACTAACTTCCCTTCTAGTCTCAAGGAAAAATATATATCCCAGTCCTTCTAACTGTCTACCTCCTCTGTCATTGAAGCAAGGGAATCTTATCAGAAGATTTCATGTCTCTTAGAGGTCCTTGAAGCTATGATCTAGTCTTCTCAACTCACGGCATATCTTTGCTAGTCCTAAAAGATGTCTCTCTTTCCCATCTGATCCTTTATGATATTGCGCTTACTCTGAGTCTTGATTTCTTCTAAGTCTACAAAAGCTTCGTAGTCTCTGCAAGATATACTTGGTGTTGAATACCAAGTCTTAATATGAAAAGTTGAGTCAAACTTCAAACGAATTGTGCTTCATGTCAAGGTGGCTTCATTATCCATTGACCAAGTCTACTATGAGTTCTATTCTAATGTTTGGTCATATTTGGAGCCTTCTTATCCTTACAATCAATCTCCATACCAGATACTTTGTATCTCAAAAATAATTTATTCTTCATATTCTTTGGTACATGGATGTATACGGTCATGTATACAACTTGGATATTCTGCTCCATGTCTCATCTAATATATTTCATTCTGCAACCGTCACTATAACTTCCTTAGGGTTATCACCTATGACCTGGAACCTATAGTCTTTTCCTTAAGAATGAGTGTGTTGATTTTCTTATGAGTCTCCTTCACTCAAGATGACAAGTATTTTCTTCAACATGTCCTCTGTACTGAGACAATATGCTATCTTGACATAAATCTGGGTTAGGGAATAAACTCTATAATCTCAACTTTAATCAAGCTAATACTTTGACTTTAATTTTGACCAATGGTTAGTATGATAACTTCAATAGATCAAAATGCAACCTAGATATTCATAAGATTACACTAATACCATAACAAGTAGAGGCATATCAAAGTAATCAAACCTAGGGTGCAAAGTTCCTTTGAATGTGTTGGATCTGATATCCTTCTGGATCTATGATTGTTTCTTAGACAAAAGATCCTTTCTCCTATAAATACTCTTTAGAATAATGATATAGTTTGAATATATGTCAGTACATACCTCTGACAGTATCGATAGGTAGTGGCACAATCCGACGGCAGAGGCAAGAAATAACGAACCTTTAAAACTTCAAAGGTGCTTCAAATTGTAACTTAAAGTTAGCTAGAGATTTTTTAGGGTAAGGCACACTAGGACAATAAAAATCAGTCCCAACACTTCACAAAAACTTTCACTGCAACTGGTACTGTAGTTGGTTTTGGCACTGCAACTGGTGTTGCAACTGGCATGAAGGAATTGGCACTGCAACTGCAACGGATATTGCAATTGATACTACAACTGCAACTGATATTGTAATTGATACTACAACTGCAACTGATACTACAACTGAAACTACAACTGGTACTACAACTGCAATTGTAATTGATATTGCAATTGATACTACAACTGCAACTGATATTGTAATTGATACTACAATTGCAACTGAAACTACAACCGGTACTACAAGTGCAACTGCAACTTAAGGTTTTATGAGGAAACCCTAATTTATCAAACTTCAAATTTGGGAATTATGATCTAGGGACTAGATGCACCCTCTTAGGGTGAGCTCCTAGGTGTGGTTACTTTCCCCAACATCCTCCTTAAACAGGGAAAATGCCACACTTAGGGTTTATGTAGAAACCTTAATTCTGCAGCAGCTGCAATACTGAAAACTGGATTGTGAGTTGGTCTCTTTTAGGCCTGTTCTGATACCATGTTGAAGTTTTTACTAATACAACTAGCAGTTATGGTTCTTTCATTATTATTATAATCATTTAGCACATTATCTACATAAATAAGATCATTGAAAGAGAGGCAATCACATAAATAATAGAAACACATAGATTATCCTGAGAAACCCTCATGGGGGAGAAAACTCAACAAAAACTTCCTCAATATAGATAGACCAAAGACCGAACAAAAGATCCTCCTCTACTCCTTCACTAGGAAGAGTAGTGCACCACTTAACCAAGAGATACCAAGACATAGACCAAGAACCCTCCTTGACATCACACTTAGGTGCAGTAGCAGTTCCTCCAAGACTTGTGCACTTCTTCATAGCTGCAGAGCTAGTGTGGTGAGTGTGTCGAAATGTGGTGTTGGCCTCTCTTATAAATAGTGGTCTGGCCAGCCTATAATTAGGCCTGGGCTGACCTGTCACTTTACCCTCTTAATTTATAATTAACTATCAAGGCACAATAGGGCCGACTTTTACTAAGGCACAATAGGGCCTAATTAAATATAATATAATATTATTATTCAACTCTCTCACACATAGAATATTCTTCAAAGTTACAATATGTCAACAAGATTGACACCTCAGTAAAGTTCTCCTTCTCAAGCAAGAACCTCTTTGACTAGTACCTTAATTGTAAGACAACCAAATTGAAAAATAGAGCCCATCTTTGAATATGCTTTCACTGTCCTTTGTGCATGTAAAAATTATCAGAAAAACCCTTGGATCCCAATTTCATATTGATTTGGACCTTAAGCTTCCAATGGGTGCTTACCCATCCTATCAGAGATCTTGCAGAGTTAAAATTGCCCGTGAATTTATCGATTATTGTGTGATCCTTCATGTACTATGTAGTTTCCAAAGTGGTCTCATATCGAGGGTTTTCCTTAGTATTTGGGAATAACCATTATTCAACATGTGATTTTCTCTTCGTGCCTCTTCATCCAGATTGTTACGGATTACATTCACTCCAAGCTCTTTCCTTTCCCTCCCCAATTTCTTTCTCCACCACGATTAGGTCTCAAACCTGTTGGATTACTGAGAGGGGGGGTGAATCAGTAATAGCGTAATTATAATCCTTTTTCTTCAAATCTTATATCAATGTAGAATTATTATCCAATAATGAGCAGTAAGAAATAAACAATCGCATACATACACAGTACACGAGTGTTTTACGTGGAAACCCAAATCGGGAGAAAACCACGGAATGTTTTTTCTTATATGTCTTGAAGAATTACATTCATTGGAAGCACTAACTTCCTTTGTTTTCCAGCTGCAACTAGAAGAAGGCTCCAACCCCCTAGTTTCTCAGGCTACAACCTGAGGGAAACTCCAACTCCCCAATTCTTTGGCTACAACCCTCTATGTTCTTCGGCTACAACCGGAAGGTGGCTACAACCACCTGTCCTTGCCCTGTCCTGCCACCCTGAAGTAGAAGTAGAATGATGGAACCACTCTCACACTATCACTGTGAGATATACCATTGTAAACCTGTACCAATAAATCTGAACCATGTATCAACCATGCATCAACCTGTACCTCAACCTGTAATCAACCTGTACCA
>CBVK0101692513.1:0-13037 GCA_900067695.1 Picea abies | reverse complement strand
CATTCCATAGGATTGATTTCATCTTTATCTTCATCTCCTGTAAATTTAGGCTTTGTCATTGATTCTTAATTGAGGTCTAACCCAAGCCTCAACTTACAACCTCAATATATTTGGAATAATGATATCAAATAGTTATAATACTTGTTCCAATATAATCTTCTATGTTTTCTATTTCCAATGGCCTTTGAATTAGCTCAATCAGGCATTCCAATCAAAAGTTATGATAGTTTTAAGTAAACATACCTTTGAAACCTTGATTTGGACTCTGTCCTTCTGGATGACCTCCCTTCTAATGTATTTCTGAAATTTTATCCCTTCTGAGTATGAAATTGTGACTTGTAGTACTCTGAAATGTCTTTGTTGCAATGCCATAGGTCTAACCAAAATTGGATGTGCCAAGTGAAAGTTAGGGTAACTTTCCCAACCTTGCTGAATTTTGGTGTGTACAGAGAATTAGAGGATGTGGTAGGAGTAGGAGAAGGAGAATAATTGAATGGGAGAGTGATAGGTATGTTAGGTTATAGTGAACAATTTCTTAAGACTTGATTGTGGTCTATGGTATCTTATGGTTGCGAACTAGATATGGTGAATTTGCTTATGTTTTGATCATTGGATAAGTTATAGTTTATTGTTGTGGAGTTATTATTGCTAGTTGAGAAGAAGTTATTAATCGAGACTAATGGATTTTTGTTTTTATTTTTTATGATAGATTGGCTAATTGAAGGTGTGGTCAAAGGTAGCATATATGAATGGATTTGCATAGTTTTTGGGGATAATATTTGGCTGTTGATTTGCAAGTTGGAGTATGTGATAGATTGCATAGTGGTGGAGAGATATTGGTGCTCATTAACATTGGCATTAATATTAGAGATATGAGAGAGTTTGGAGATTTCTTTTTTGGTGGTTCTAATCTGTAAACTACCATGGATAACCCACTGGAACATTTTGTCACAACAGATCTTAAACTATTCTAAAATCTTAGATTTTTACAGTTTATTTACTTAGATCTCGGATTAGTTAATTACTAGCTTTGCTTGAACTTATGAATTGACTGAAATGAGAAAAAGAACACACCATCCACACAAAAATGAACACAATATATATCTTTGGAAACCCAATATGGGAAAAAACCTAGCTAGAAGGTGAGGCCTATGCTCCGCTCTCTTTTCTTCAGTTATGGAAATGAAAATACAAAGAAAGAGGCACCCATTATGGAGTTGCCTTTGACACTATGGTTTGTATGGCTACTACAAAATCTCTCCTCCTCAGTTATGTTCTCAAAACACCACTTCTAGATGCTTTTCTCAACTATGGAACAAATACAATACAAAATAATGGAACCCGTTTCTCCTCCCAGTGGCTTGGTATTTAACATAGATAGATAGCTATCAAGGGTTAGGGTTTTGAATTCCTCAACCCCCAATTAGTGATCAGTTTTGGACCTTCTATAATGTTCTTGAAAATCCACACGTGGCTAGCCCCACACATTTGAGTAATGGGGGTTGACGTGGCATCCACTCGTACCATGGTGGTCAATAAGGTAGCTCAACTTGTTGGAGGCATAACTTTTGCATACAATCTCTAATCGAGGCATTGTTCACACCTTTGGAAAGGTCTCATAGTGTAGAACAACACTAAGGGCATGTGGCATAATTTTCAGACACTGTAAACCCAAAAAATGTTGTTTAATACCTCAAAATATCTCTAGAAGGTTCCAGACCCCAATTTTCCAAACTAGGGCCTGCCACTAAAATGGCCTTGCAAGTTGATTCCTCCTTGTTTTTCCACCCATAAAGTACCAAGATAGACGACAAATTGTATGATGATCTAATCCAGATCATGCCTCCCCATTTATGGAGGATTTTGGCCCTAAAAATATTTACTGAATGAGGTGAGGAAATTTTTACTCTAACTTCTCCCAGGAGTACCATTTTGATTTGCTTGGAAGTTGTCATTTCAACACAATCTATCAAAGGCCATGTTTCCCTTGTCTTGTAGTTCTAGGATTCCTATGCAAAACTGTGTCCTCTGCCAACTTTTCCCGATCATTTGGTGCTAAGTCCTCTATGGCAGGTATGACCTACTCCTCCTCCTAATCCAACATGGAAGGCTCATAGAGTTGCAGTTTCTCCACATTCACTATTGAGTAAATGGCATGTATGGGGGTAGACTGAGTCTGTAAGTGTTATCTCCCACCTTCTCCAATACCTTAAAAGGGACATACTACATAACCTTTATCTTCTTACCAGGACCTTGCAATATTTCCTTATTCAACTATAACCAAAATTTTTCTCCCACTTTAAATGACTTCTAAGTTCCGTGCTAATCATGCCTGGCCTTATACCTTTCCCATGATTTCTTCAAGGTCTCTTATACTTGCAAGTGGATATGTCTAATATTTTCAATGAATTTCTCTGCTCTCAATGCTTCTACTGTGATGTATTCCCTCACTCCTCCTTGCTTTCCATAAACAACATCCAAGAGTGAAGGCAGAAAATACCCAAAGCAAACTCCAAAAGGGGACTTACTAGTAGAAGTGTGGATTGCTTTGTTATAAGAGTATTGAATATAGATCATATTTTCATCATAGGTCTTCTAATGCTTTTGATTATAACCCCTCAAAAGATGCACTGAAGTCCCATTGACTATTTCTGTCTTCCCATCTGTTTGTTGATGGAATGCTATAAATCTCTTCAACTTGGTGTCCATCTTCACCCAAAGTGTAGTCCAAAAGGAATTGAGAAATATGGTATCCTTTTATGAGATGATGCTCCTTGGTATCCCAAAATGCACCCAAACTTGTTCAAATAACATGTTTGCTACATCTTGCCCTATGATGGTATTTTTGCAAGGCATAATAATGCATATCTTGCTGAACCTATCAACTACCACAAATAAATAGTCATGTCCCTTCCTAGTTGTTGGTAAACCTCCCACAAAATCCATGGAAATGATTTCCCAAGGCCGAGTGGGTATAGGTAAGGGATGGTATATACCTTTCTTTCTATTACTAGGCTTTATGGTACAACAAAGTATGCATCCTCTAATGTATCGTGCTACATCTTCTTGCATTTTGGGTCAATACACATACTTTTGTAAGTTAGCAACTATGTTCCCAACACTAAAATGTCCCGCAACTTTGGAGGTGTGAGCCTCTCTGATAAGCTGCAATATTTCATCTTTAGGAACACAAAGCTTGTCTAGATTGTATAGTAACACATTCTAGAGATAATATTCAGCCTTACTGTCACCTTATTCTACATGAATTTGGCCCTGTAGCTATTGAAACACCTCCTTGAAGTCCCCATCTTCTATGTATGCCTCTTTGTAAGCATCATGGGTAAAATGATCCATGTGCATAAGTGTTCCCAAAGTTGTAATATTGGATGTGGGTGTCCTTGAAACCATGTCCTCCAACTTATTAGTGCTTCCCTTCTTATACTTGATGACTAAATGAAATTGCTAAAATAAACCCATCCACTTGTAATGTCTAGTTTGTTGAAACTTACTCTAGGCCTGCAAATACTGCAGTGGATGGTGATCTGCATGGATAAGGGTTTCCTTGCCCATCATATAGTTCTTCCACTTCTTAATAGATTGAACCAGTGCATAGAGTTCCTTATCATAAGTAGGGTATTTTAATACTCCCCAATGAAACATATCAGAACAATAACATACTAGTTTACCTCCTTGCATAAAAAATAATCCCATAGCTTACCCACTTGCATTTGTCTCCACTTCGAAGGGCTTTTTCAAGTTAGGAAATGCGAGAACTAGTGCTTGAACAATTTTTTTTTTCAGCTCGTCGAAAGCTTTATGATGATTCTTTCCCCATTGGAAACTGTTACCGCTAGTTGTTATGGCATGGAGTGGTGCTGGTAATACTGAAAAGGACACTATGAACTTTTTTAGGTACTTTGATGCCCCAACAAAGCTCCTAACTTTAGTGACAATAGTAGGAATTGGACATTTTATGACGACCTCCATTTTTATGGGATTTATCTTGAGCTCCCCTCT
The DNA here is from genome assembly GCA_900067695.1 of Picea abies. NCBI lineage: Eukaryota > Viridiplantae > Streptophyta > Pinopsida > Pinales > Pinaceae > Picea > Picea abies. Next base: position 9,020 of record CBVK0101692513.1, on the reverse strand, counting down.
ACCAATCACATACCTCAAATACACTAATCATTGCCAAGAAAACTCACATTTCTTGAGGTTAGCCAATAAAGGTGCTTTTTCAAAGTCTCTAACACCTGCATAAGATGTAAGATGTGCTCCTCCCATGTAGAGCTATAAACCGATATATCATCCAAATACGCTAGAGCAAATGAATCTAAGTATGGGCACAATACATCATTCATCAGTCTCATAAATGTAGTTGATGGATTACATAAACCAAATGACATGACCAACCATTCATCCAAAACTTTTCTTTTCTTGAAAGAAATCTTCCAGGTGTCTTCTTCTTTGACATGTACCTGGTGGTATCCCGATTTGAGATCCAACTTGGTGAAGTACTTGACATGTTGCAATTGGTCTAGTAAATATCGATCCTAGGGAGAGGGTACCAATTCTTGAGTGTAATATTTTTCAAAGATCTGTATTTGATGCACATCCGCCAAGTCCCATCCTTATTGGGTATTTTGATGATAGGTGACCCACAAGGTGAGGTTCTTGGTCAAATTACTCCCTACTCTAGCAGCTGTTGCATCTGTTTCTTCACTTCATTTTATTTTAGATCAAACAACCTATACAACCCAATATTTGGTAATGGGGAGTCAAGCAACAACTATATCTCATGCTCCACTTCCCTCTTAGGTGGTAGTCCTTTAGGTTCCTGGAACACTCCTCTGTATGTCTGCAAAAACTCCTCCAAATGTTGTTTCTACTTTTTAGTACATACTTCCAAGGATACCTTTACTCTTACCGATTCATCCCTCGACCGATTCTCTCGTAAGAACTAAAAACATACTGCTTACTTGAACTAATCAACTTTTTGGCTTGGTTGGAACTTACCATTGAGATCTTCAATTTATCTTTATGCACATTGATGATGAAAGACTTCCCTTCCTTGATCATGCAGTACTGGTTTTCTCTCCGCACGAAGATCACATCCCTCATATACATGTAGGGGCTTCCAAACACTACACCACACATATCAATGGGTACTACATCTAACTCCACTTCATCAATAAAATATGCACTTACAAAATATTTGATCTTACAATATTTCATGAACTTGATCTCTACATCCTTTTTAACCCTCCCCAATGGATATGGGATAGGATGATAATGAACTTCCAACCCAAGCTTGCTGACCAGACTGACTACTATGAGTTGGCATGTGAACCAGAATCGAATATAACATTTATCTTGGTCTTCTTGACCTAGATTTTTATATGGAAGATGTTTTTCATCTCCTTCTCTTCCTTGTGATGAAGGATACTCATATTCACCTCCTTCTGTACTGAAATGGAGGCAATTTTCTCATCCAAATTTGAGCTTATCTCTATTTGATTGCTTGCATTCATGGATAGAAGGTTCTTCTTCTTGGCATCCTTCTTACAGTTCTTAGGGTTCAACTCTAGATGTAGTTTCCAACACTTTTCTTTAGTGTGACCATCAATATTGTAATGGTTACAATGGTTACTTGGATCCTTGCACTTATGTGTAGTGGCTATCGTCTTCTTGTCTTTTCCTTTTCACTTCTTTCCCTCCTTGGAAGTGTCTTAGTTCTCTTTCTGTTTGGAACCACTTGGCTATCCTTTTTTGTGGCCTATATTTTACATATATTGTGCTTGCACACAGACCTCATCAATTGTCCTAAGCTTGAAGAGTATCACTTTCTTTTGCAAATGACTGTGTAAGGCCCCAAATAATTGAGGAGTACATTTGGGTTCTTGGGAGAGATACCCAACATGATGGCCATCTTTCTGAATTCAATGGTTTACTCCTACACACTCCATCCTTTCCTTTGCATGAAGTAATTCCAATAGATACAGTGGTCCTATACATCCCCAATAGGGTATAACTAAGACTTAATGAGGGTTTTTAAACCCTCCCACTCAGTTACTAGTGGATCACCCTCCAGCCTAAGTGTTTCCATGTAATGTTTCCACTAGGTTAATGCATCACCCTCCAATTTCAGTTTGGAAAGAAAAATCTTCTGCTCTTCTTCGATATGGTGGACACCGAAATAGACCTCTACTTGTTGCAACTAATAATTCAATTTTATTGCATTGATTTCACCTTGGCATGGCTTGACTTCCACTTTCACTTCCATTTTATGTAAATATTGTGAAGGGGTAATGGCACTGGAACTTGGATTCTCTTTCTCGAGCTCTTTCCTTGACTCTTTTTCTAGGTCTTCATTATCTCCTGGTTTACCCTGTGATTTAATCTCTAAGTTTGAGCCTCCAACATTCCTGAAAAGTCCAAGCCTTTTTTCTAGAGCTTGCATGAGGAGGGTCATATTGTGAGAGATATCAACAAGTTGCTCTTCCTACCTTGCAAATATCTCTTCTGTCGGATCTTAAGGGTTGTTGTGAACAAACTCATCTACCATGGCTAGGGTTCTATGAATTTCTTCTTAAGCCAATTCCTAGATTCTGTGATTTCCCACAAATACTCCAAAGAAAGCTACTATGATACCAATTTGATATGTAAACTGTCGTGAATATTCCACTAGAATATTTTGTCAGAATAGATCTTAAACTATTATGAAATATTAGATTTTTGCATTTTATTTCCTTAGATCCTAGATTAGTTACTTACTAGATTTACTTGAATTTATGAAGTAACTAAATTGTGAAAATGAAATAAATGAGAAAAATAACACACCATCCACACACTAATGAACATAAGATATTTCATGGGAATCCCAATGCGAGATAAAACCCATCTAGAAGGTGAGGCCTATGCTCTACTCTCTTTTCTTCAGTTATGGAAATGCAAATACAAAGAAAGAGACACTCATTGTGGAGTTTCCTTTGACACTGTGGCCTGTATGGTTTCTACATAATCTCTCCTCCTTTGTTATTATCTCAAAACACCAATCCTAAACTCTCTACTCAACTATGGAACAAATACAATACAAAACAATGGAACCCCTTTCTCCTCCTAGTGGCCCGATATTTAACATAGACCGATAGTCGTCAAGGGTTAGGGCTTTGACTTCCTTAACCCTCAATTAGTGATCATGTTTGGACCTTCTAGAATTTTGTTGAAAATCCACACATGGCTATCCCCACACATTTGAGTAATGGGAATTGATATGGAATCCACTTCTACCATGGTGGTCAACAAGGTAGGTACTCTTGCGGGAGGCATAACGTTTTCATACGAGCCCTAATTGAGGTGTTGTTCGTACCATTGGAAAGGTTTCAGAGAGTAGAACACCATGAAGGGTGTGTGACACAAGTTTTAGACACTAAAACCCCACAAAATTTGGTTTTCCTCAAAATGGCTTCGAAAGGTTCTGGACCCCAATTTTCCAAACTACCATCTGCCACTAAAATGGACCTACAAGTTGATTCCTCCTTTTTTTCTACCTAGAAATTGTTGAGATAGATAGCAATTTGTATGTTGATCCAATGTAGAACATACCTACCCATTTGGGGAGGATTTTTATCCCCAAAATCTTTATTAAATGAGGTGAGGAAATTTTTCCTCTACCTTCTCCTTAGAGTACCATTTTTCTTTGTTTGGAAGTTGTCCTTTCAACCCAATCTGCCAAAGGTCATGTTGCCCCTTGTCTTGTAATTTTGGACTTTCTCTGAAAAATTGTGTCCTCTGCCAACTCTTCACAAGTATCTAGTGCTGAGTCCATTATGATAGGTAGGACTTTCTACTCTTCTTGATCCAACATGGAAGTCTCATAGAGTTTTAAATTCTCCACATTCACTATTGAGTAAATGCACATGTATAGGGGTAGACTGAGTTTGTAGGCATTATCTCCCACCTTCTCCAATACTTCGAAAGGGCCATACCGTATAGCCTTGACATTCTTACCAAGACCCTGTGGTATTTCCTTGTTCAACTATAATTAAAGTATGCCTCCCACTTTAAATGACTTCTCATTTACGTGTTGATCATGCCTGGCCTTATACCTTTCATGTGAATTATTCAATGTCTCATGTACTTGCAAGTGGATATGTCTAATATTTTCAAACAATTTATTTTCTCTCAATGCTTCTGTTGTGATGTCTCCCATCACTCCTCCTTGCTATCCATAAACAACATCCACAGGTGAAGGTGGAAAGTATGCAAAATAATTATCAAAAGGGGGATTACTAGTAGAAGTGTGGGCTTCTCTATTACACGAGTGTTGAATATAGATCATATTTTCATCCTAGGTCTTCAAATGATTTTGATTGTACCACCTCAAATGTTGCACCAAAGTTGTGTTGACTACTTTTGTCTTCCCATCTGTTTGTGGATGGAATGATGTAGATCTCTTCAACTTAGTGTCCATCTTCTACCAAAGTGTAGTCCAAAAGACATTGAGAAATATGGTATCCCTGTTTGATATGATGCTCCTTGGTATCCCAAAGTGCACCTAGACCTATTCAAAGAACATGTTTTCCATGTCTTATCCTTTTATGGACTTTTTACAAGGCATAAGAATGCAATCTTTCTAAACCTATCAACTACCACAAATAAATAGTCACGTCCCTTCCTAGTTGTTGGTAAACCTCCCACAAAATCCATGGAAATGCTTTCCCATGGTCGAGTGGGTACAAGTAAGGGATGGTATAGACCTTGATTTCTATTACTAGGCTTGTTGGTACAACGAAGTATGCATGCTCTAATGTATTGTGCTATGATTTCTTTCATTATGGACCAATACACATACCTTTGTAAGTTAGAAATTGTCTCCCCAACACCAAAATGTCTTGCAAATTTGGAGGTGTGAGCCTCTCTATTAAGCTACAATATTTCAGCTTTAATAACACAAAGCTTGTCTAGCTTGTAGAGTAACCCATTCTTAATATGACATTCATCTTTCTTGTCACCTTCTTCTGCATGAATTTGGCCTTGTAGTTACTGAAACACCTCCTTAAAGTCCTCAGCTTCTATGCATGCATCCTTGTATGCATCATGTGTAAAAGGATCCATGTTCATAAGAGTTCCCAATGCTACAATATTAGATGTGGTTGGCCTTGAAAGCATGTCCGACAACTTATTAGTGATTCCCTTCTTATACTTAATGACTAAATGAAATTGCTGCAAAACCCCCATCCACTTGTAATGTCTAGTTTGCTAAATCTTGCTTTGGGCCTGCAAATACTGTAGTGGCTAGTCATTTGTGTGGATAATGGTTTCCTTGATAATAAAATAATGCTTCCACTTCTTAACAACTTGTACCAAGTCATACGGTTCCTTATCATAGGCAAGGTAGTTTAATACCCCCCCATGAAACATCTCAGAATGATAGCATACTGGCTTACCTCCTCGCATAAAAACTATTCCCATAGCATACCCACTTGCATATGTATCCACTTCGAAGTGATTTTTCAAGTTAGGTAATGTGAAAACTGGTGCTTGAATGATATTTCATTTCAGCTCGTCAAAAGCTTTATGTTGATTCTTTCCCCATTGGAAACTCTTACTGCTCGATGTTATGTCGTGGTGTGGTACAACTATCGCTGAAAATGATGCTATGAACTTCCATAGGTATTGTGTTTCCCCAAAAAAGATCCTATATTTAGCGAAATTAGTAGGAACCAACCATTTTATGATGGCCTCCATATTTGCGAGATCTATCTTGAGCTCCTCTCTACCGATCACATACCCCAAATATACCAATGACTATCGAGCAAAATCACATTTCTTGAGGTTAGCCAATAACTTGTGCTTTTTCAGAGTCACTAACACCTATATGAGATGTGAGATGTGCTCCTCTATGTAGATATATAAATTGATATATCATCGAAATACACTACAACAAATGAATCTAAATATGGGAGCAATACATCATTCATCAGTCTCATAGATGTAGCCGGTGCATTACATAAACCAAATGGCATGACCAACTATTCATGCAAACCTTTTCTTGTCTTGAAGGCAGTCCTAGGTGTCTTCTTCTTTGACACGTACTTGGTGGTATCTTGATTTGATATTTGGCTAGAAATTAAAAGAACAATCAACTCTATTTTCATAGCTTCCTGGGAAATCTATTTGGAACCTTGACTTCCCGAGGCTATAAGTTGAGATCCAAACTTCCAAATTTCACTCAAGATGACTCGTTAGAAATCCATAATAATGAAAATTATTTATAGAATGGTTTCCATGGTTGAGAAGTCACTTATCATGCTCATAAAATTAAAAGGCAGTCGACGTTTTTGAGGTAGTTAACTTCAAATTTTGGAATAAAAGTTTAATAAATAAGTTTCATAAAAGGGCGAAGTGCATCCCACCCGGAGGCACAAATTTCAATGAACTAATTCATTAATGAGTGTTTAATCAAGAATTGATTTAAATGATCTACTTTTTATTCCAAAAATAATAAGTACATGGGAAACTTCCAAAAGAACAAAAACCCTAACTGTTAGGACAAACCATTTCAAAGAGGCATTGGGAGAATATTTAAAAGGAGAACACCATCAAATAAAGGGTTAGATTATTAGAATACTATTTGTTCAACATTCAATATGCAACCGACTTTCTCATCTGCAAATACATATGTCCATTTTCTTGCTTCTTCTTCTGCTACACGATTTCTCTCAAAGCTTTGTGTTTGTATGTCTGAGACTGAGCATAAGGTCAAGTTTGAGTGTTTTTCTTTTATTCTTCTAGGCCTCTGTCTAAAAGATCAATATGAGTATTTTACAACCATATATATGACTGATAATGTACACTGATATTGTATAATTGATTCATGGAGGTTTAGTCCTTGCGTTTGACATGCTTTATTTCTGAGCATTAGTCAATTAGTTTATTGAAATGCCTTGTAGTGTGAAATAATATTTTTGTATAAAACTCCCTAGAGAACTATTTCTGGGCATAACTTTAATGATTGCTCAGACTTTGAGAATTCCAAGTATGATATTTTTGGAGTGTGCTCATCATATTCTTTTCCATTGTTAAATGCAACACTCATTTAAAGTTATTTGAAGTGATCAACCCCACTTCACTCTTTTTCTTGTAAGAAAATATGGTTGTATCTTCTGCCTGCATGTGTTTCAGAGGGATGTTATAATGAAATTAAGCACATATTTATTTTGATATTGAAGTCTTTCTTATCTTTTTATTGTTAAGAAGTTGCTTGGTCTATTTCTAGGAAAATGTTGCACTCAAGGAGAAATTTGGCTATCAAGAACCATTTTATATAAAAATTAAAGAAATAAGGGATTTGGGGACAGTCTAGTCCAAGAATATTAGTCACATCTTCCAGACAAAGAGAAGTACCACCTCTTTAAAAAAAATAGGGGGATTTTATCCTCATGATGTTATCTTAAATGCCATAAAATAGTCTTTTAGATCAACATTTTTGGCGACCATACTGGGGAACAATTTGTTTTCAAGAAATATGATACTTTTTAGGATCATATATTATTGGAAAACTAGAAGCTGTCTAGTTCAATTTTTGAAAAAATATTTAGAGATTGATTTAAGATGAATTGGGTTCTTGAAAACCTCGTTCGATGAGCATAAAATGGCCTTGAAAATATATTATTACAGTTCCAAGAACAATTCAATTATGTTAACTTTTGAAAAACCAAAGAACCATCCAAGATTTGGGATGATGAGCTCCTTGACGACTTTATCATTAAAACTTCAGATTTTGAAGAAAGATGCAATGACGACTCCACCAAAAAGATTCCATAATTTCAAGAAGATCCATATGATGCCTCTTCCGATGACTTTCTTTCATGTTGTGATGACATTTCATCTTCCCTACTGCCGACGTCAAGAGACTAGAGAGTCTTCAACATCAACATTTTCAACCTCTCGCGGGGCTAGGCGATAAGAGACGGGAATGTTACCCTAGGATTAAAGCCCCAGACAAGAAAGGACATTGAAATCTAGGCCAATTTTCTCCTAACCAACAATCTAAGCGTAGATTCCTTTGCCTTATAATTTTTCCTTTTAATAATATTTATTTTTTATTTAATTTATGATCTTTATGCTATTTACAATTTAATACTTTATACATTTGAAGTAACAAAATTAAATTAATAAAGGAAATGCAAATAAATCAAAAATAGAAAGACAATGCTTTTGTTTTATTTTAACAAAAAAGAGTAACTAAAGCAAAGTTAGCTAAAAACTAGTGCAAGTTAATAAACCATGATAATTTTAAAGTGATTAAATTAAAAGAGAAGTTTATCACATACATTAATTTGAAGTGTATAGAAATAACATTTTTTTATCATATAACATTTTTATGTTTTTTATTTATAAGTTAGGATGTAATTAAAAAAAAATAAAAAATAAAATAGTAAAATAAACAAAAGTTTATGCACACTAATCAACTAGTAAATAAAACTTATAAACATGATTATTTACAAAACAAATATGTTTTGTTTGTCCTTTTAAAATTTTATCTAACCTTTTTTTATTCTGAAATCAAAGTGTTAAATAAATAAAGATGAGGAAAATTGAGGAATATTCTGAAATCAAAGTGTTAAATAAATAAAGATGAGGAAAATTGAGGAATTTAAAGAAAAAATCAAAGAGATATTTCAGAGTGAGAAAAAACTGTTTTTCATTAAAAAAAGCTTTCCATACAAAATCATAAATTTTCAAAGTCTGCAAGTCTCTACGTAGACTAGGGTTAGGTATATGTTCTTTAGCCCTTCTAGATGCAGTGTACAATAGAAAGACCAAGCATGAAAAGGAAAAATAAAGCTGAGCTAGAAGTGGAATAGAGCAATGGTGGCGAATCACAAGGAAGAAACTTGCATAAAGAAACCAATTAGCGCCTAACAAAATCGAGCCTTAATACAACAAATAACAAGTAAACCTTTACCTTGTGAAGGCTAGCAAACTCATCCTCGCTTATTCCTTTCGCTACTTCACAAGACCCCGTGTTACTGACGATTTCGTCAATCTTTGTTGAAGATGTAAGAAAAGAATGAAATGCAATAGTCCTCACAACACTCCTAGCATACTACTCTAAAATTTCTGCCAAAGTTCTCTCTCAAAATTTTCTCTAACTTTCTCCTTCAAATTTT
>CBVK0101692485.1:0-20582 GCA_900067695.1 Picea abies | reverse complement strand
GTTTTGTTGTAGGTTGTATCCCTTCATTTTGCTGGATAATAATAAAGAAATAACCTGGCAATTTCTCTGGTGGACGTAGCCCACACTGGGTGAACCACGTAAATATGTGTCTCTCTTGTATTGTGTATCTTCTGTGTTTTGTTTCCACATTTGTTTTATTTTATTGCTCCGCGGTCCTGTTTTTCTAACATTTTTGAGGCTACAACCATACAAACTGGTGTCCCTCAAGCAATGGAGGAAGGACAATAAATTAGCACCCAAGTGATGTGATCTCTATAAGGTGTTGCAAAGGATTGAAGTATGGCTTACAAATTGGAGTTAGCTTCATCTTCACATGTACATCCATTTTTCCATATTTCTTGTTTAAAGAAGGTTATTGATGACAACATCTCAATTTAGACTATTTTACCATAGATTAATGAAAGGAAAATCATAAATGTACCATTTGTCTCCTACATATACCAAGGAGACCTAGTTTTAAATATAATCTCATTTGTGCATTTGATATATTGTAAAAGGAAGTTGCCCTGGGTGAAAAGACTTCTTATTCATTCTCTTTATTTCATTTTCAAACATAGTTACTTCTTTCTATTTTTGTTATTTAGGGAATTTTCCCATAATATTATAAGAGCTTAACCATTAATTATGAATAGTAAATGAAATGTCAACTGTGTAATAAACCACTACTTCCTAGTTCTAAGTTTTAAAAAGCTTTACCAAAATGACACTTAAAAAATGGACATGGCAATATGATGTTAGGTTTTATGTGAGCATGCAATGTGTGATTTATTCAATTTAATACAAAGTAACCTATATTAAGGAAGAAATGAAAGTCCATTAAAATAGAGATAATTTTTGAATCTTGAAGGAATCATGTTCATACCTATCATAGATGATTTTAGGGGTTAAATTTTGTCCATAGGTTAATTTTTCATGGTTTTTCCAAAAAAGAGATTCTTTATTTTAAAAATGATTAGCCCAAATTCTATAGGATAAAATTATTTAAGTTTTCATAGTTTTTCCAAAATCTTAGTTATTTTAAAAATGATTAGCCCAAATTCTATAGGATAAAATTATTTTACGTTAAAAATCGCCAAAATTTTATTAAAACTATATAAAATCCTTAGAAATTTGAATATTTTTACAAAAATATAGCCAAACATTTATAGTTGGCATATGAAGAATTAGTAAGGTTTATACATTTTAAAATAAATTTTCATCCTTAAAATCATCCTTATACGAGTACAATTTGAAAGTTGGTATTACTGAAATTTTGTATATAAATGTTCTCTTAGAATACCCATTTATTGTTATAAGTACAGCCATCTCTTAGAATACTCATTTATTGTTAGAAGTACAAACAATAACAATAACACTTTAACGTTCTACTATTCAAATGTAAAGCAAGATAAGAAAGATCATTTATTGTTAGAAGTACAAACAATAACAATAACACTTTAACGTTCTACTATTCAAATGTAAAGCAAGATAAGAAAGATCTGCATGCAACCCCTGGGAAGAAATCCTCGCGCCTGGGAAGAAAGATCTGCAATTACGGGAATAGCCCATATGCGACCAGCGTAATCTTCCTCGCGCCTTCCTTTTACCGTTCACAATTCATGAAAACAGACAAACAGGCAGTAAACTCAGTTCAAGTCAACACCATGTGCACCGCTAAAAATGTTTTGAACTTTCTTCTGTTTTGTACGCTGGAGCACTAGAGATCAGATGGGTGCATCTTGCAATGTGAACCCATCGATGTTATGGCTGATGGCTTCATCTTTTGCAGGACTACTGGTATCAATAACAGTAAAATAATCCAAGCAGGTCTTACCGTCCAGACTTTCGTTCCAGAACTTGTGATAATATTCTTGGTAGGTGAATTTTCTGTAACGAACAGGATTAACAGGGTTTATTAATGAATCAGCGGGTTTAATCACTGCATCAGGAGAAGGGCAGTAGAACGTTGGAATAGAGATACGAGATTGCGAGGGGTTCACTATTGCGCGGTGGATTGCGCTTTTGTATATTCCATTGCTCAAAACCTGAAACAGATAGAAGAGCCATATCATCACAGAATTAAACAACTTGCTTTATATATATATATATATATGTGTGTGTGTGTGGGGGGGATTATAGGCCTACACTGATCAGACTGATCTTTGCAACATACAAAGGCACCAAATTCATAGATAAAACATTTGATACCAAATTGATAGATAAAACCTATTGTTTGTTTACGAGAAAAATAGCCCTTCCTAAAAGCAATTTGATATAACATAACATGCCTGTAATTGGTCTCCAATGTTGACAACGAAGGCGTTTCGGATGGGGGGAACTGCAACCCATCTTCCGTTCTTCAGCAATTGTAAGCCTGATACTTGGTCCTGAAGAAGAACCGTGAGAACGTTAGGATCTGTATGACTCGGTAAGCCATAGGTGAGCTCTGGGTTTGGGCAGCGAGGATAATAATTTATTGCCATATGTTGGCCGTGTTTTCCAAGAGCTTTATTCAGAAAGTCCGGTTCCAATCCGAGGCTCTCTGATATGAGAGCTAGTAATTTTAAAATCAATGCTCTAACCTCCGTGCAGTATTTACTAGCAACTTCTCTGCATTTTCACATAAAACACCGAGTTACTATAGTTGGTAGTACAGATGAAATAAAAATTTCCGAGGATTCAGTAAATGGAAGCTTTGTTATATGCACCTGTAAGCAGCAGGTTTTGCAGGCCAAGAATCAATATAATCTTCCAAAGGATAACAATGGTGTCTCAGGAAGTCCCTCCAATTGAAAACATTCTCTTTCTGGACGTTAAAGCTAGTTGACAGGCGTACAACGCGAGAGGGGTCCTCGGAATACAAATGCGCTCTGTATTCCGCAGGCATAGAGAAGAATTCTCTAGAAACGTCCAGCATTCCCTGGGTCACCGTCTCGTGCACTGCGTGATTTACAATCTGAACACACATTACAAAGCACTTAGGTGTATGAAATCGACTGTTATGTATTTGTCAATTTACTTTCAAGTTTCAATTTCTTTACATATTTTGTCTTTGATTATTCAAAACTTTCAGAGCATGGCTTCTCTGGAAAAAAACCTAACATCCAGTAAGCCTTGTTTCTCCGACCGCAGTGCACTGGTCTATCCAAAATTATATATATTTACATCACTACACTACACTACAAGGAGAGAAACAAGGCATTCTCATACGCAAAACATAATTATCTACGACGTAGATTTTGATTGCATGCTTCAAACTGTAAATAGTTCAAGTGTTCACAACTTCGAATTGATCGGCAAGCAATTGTCTGAGGGGTTAATTGTCGGAGTGGTTTAAGGATAGCAAAAATTAAATACCATGCAGTTTCCCAATGATTCGAATCTATGGGTAAGATACATAGTTTATGTTTTGCCAAAGAGTTTTCTATTTTCAGTCTAGTCATCGTCCCAGTCATTGATGATCCAATTGATCCAGTCGAAAAACCAGGCACATTGATCGTTTCACTTCCACCTCTGGATCTAAAGAAAGAAGCAGTGCACGCAGAAGCATAAAAGAAAAGCAAAGTTCCAGCCCGGCATCCCATAGCCCAGCGTAACTTCCTGTTGCTTAAGCCAGCCCTGGGGCCTGCCTTGCTAGACACCTGAACATCCCGGTTGCCGGGCGCTTAACTGTTATCGTAAAGGAGGGAGGGCATATAAGTCCATAAAGAGAAGTATGAGACGAGGTCCTAATAAGATTATGCCGACGTAGATGCTTTACGTAAAGAATTTCTAGGCGCCAGTCATCTAATTACCATCGGCCTTGTCAGGCTCCCAAGCTGCACTATATGACTCGGCTCCGGGAGCCGAGAGGGAAAACGATGTGTGGTATTTCATTTGGGGGGGACGGGCGCTCAGGGCTGTGGACGATAGTGAGTGAATGGAGGGAGGGCTTGAGTACGGGAGGGAAGGAAATTGAAAGAAATCTATGACTCTGCAGCGAGAAAATAATGAAAAGAGGAAGGCGACGACCCACAGAACGAGTCGTCACGAGTGGGCCCAGTCCGAACCAGGGACGGGAGATATAGAAATTGGGTTTTTCTTCCAGTTCTGCATGCATGGTGAAATGGCCTCGTTTTATTTCGTGTCCCGAGTTCCAAGGCCCTGACCTGTAAGGCAATCTAGCGATATGGCATATCCAATCAGGTTGCTTTATTCGGAACAAAGAAGGCATCCTTCCTCCTGCCCTTGAATGAAAAACACCTTATTATATTAACAGACCACGCACCTATAACCCTGTCTGGTAGTCCAGTTGGTTGGATGGCAACAAAGCACAATTTGTTGGATACCATGTAAGAAGTTACCGAACTAGTTAAGGATGTAATTAAATATTTTTCTCAACACTTATCTTTTATAAATAATAAGAGTCAAGGGAGTTTTAACTGGGTAGTTCATAAGGCATAATACTTGCTAAGGTTTTGCAAATGGTGTAGCAAGCTAAATGGACTTGATTGTGGGGAAAACTCCACAGTTAAACGTGCTTGAGCCAGAAGTGTCTTGGGATAGGTGACCACCTGGGAAATCCTGGTTACGCCCTAACACATTACTAACACCTTCGTACCTATGTAGTGATCACCTTCTTCTCCATGGAAACCTTGATCTTCTATCTTGCAAACTTCTCACTGAAAACCTTGATCTTCTATCTTGCAAACTATTCACTCTTGAAAATCTACTTCTTCAATTCACACTGAACTTGCTTTACTCTTAATAACTTTCTTAATAATTACCAAAATAATCACCATGCCTTTTCCATAAAGCTCAACGCCATGTTCCATAAAACTCAACGCCATGTGTTTTCCTCTTGAATTTACTTTACCTTCGTATTACCTCCACTACTATACACTCACTAGTGTTAGTGGCAACCATAAATCCCCTTTACATCTATTGTATATAAATCTACAAAAAAATTTAAAATAACTTCACTTCCCCTTCAACAGAAATCCTCCATCAACAGATTTTCGTATTTTTTAACTTTACTCACTTTATTTCTTTTATGGATGAGAAATACAAATCTTACTACCTCTTTTAAAAAATAAAACACTTTTTATAAACTGCCTTCGCTAAAAATAAAATAAAATATTTCTCCACGGCTTCTTTTAAAAATAAATAAACATTTCTAAATGCTCCAGCCTATCATCATCAAATTTTCGATTTCTCCAATGGTGACGAGCCAAAGCCTCCACAAACTAGTATTTCTTCGAGGCTTTGCAGGTCTTGACTGATCTGCGCTCTTTCGGACGGCAGATCCTCCAAATCCAACCAACTGGACCATATTTTAAACCAGTTGGTTGATGGCAACAAAGCAAAGCCGTTCCTCTGATCATATTTTAAACCAGGGCCTGTACTGGGCCTTCTTTCATATCAAAATCTGCCTCCCCCTTTCTTTGCGTTTTCATCCAAACTGTCTCCCCCTTTCTTTGGGTTTTCATCCAAAATCTCATTTGGACTTGATGGATTTGTGCTTCGGCTTCGGCCATATTTTTAAACGGATACGGAAATACGGAAACCCTCGTGGTCCCTTGGATGGTCAGTGCTTTCATTACTGCTGCTACGCCCTGCATATACGACTTTCGAGGCCAATCTTCTTCTGCATAACCAATCTTCTATATCTGGACTCTTCAATGATGAATTCATTGAAGTGAAGTTCAGATTTAGACTTACTTTGATATCATGAAAAATAAGTAGAAATAAAATTGATGTAACATTTTACAGTATTGATGTGTATTTTATCAATATTAATAATACAGTTTGAGTGGGCCTAATGGTTAACAACGTCTGTTTTTTCTTAAGAGGTTACATGTTCAAATCTAAAGGGGAGTGGGGTATGTATACCTTCGTAGACTTTACCAGTCAAATCCTTGGACGAAGAGAATCCCTTGTCCCACAAACAAGGGAATCTCATACACCAATTTGATGTGCTGGCTTAGCTGTGACCTTAAAAATAAATTATTATTATTATTATTAACATGTACAGTTATATAATATGGTTATAAAAAAGTATGAGGAGTAACTGCAAAAGTTCATTTTCACTTGTCATATTATTTGAGTGATGTAGCCATGTTAAAATTGATATATATTAAGTTTACTCTGAGTATAATTTAGAAATGGTAATAAATTTCACATATTTAGAAATGGTAATAAATTTGCTTAGAAATATTATATAATAAGTTTTCAATTATAATAATGATAAGAATAATTTGATTTGAAGGTGATTTTAAAACCAAAAATCAAAACAAATTGGTGTCTAACACCTCGTTCCTCTAGTTTGTGGGAAAAAAAAACCTCCTTGCCACTATTTGACTACTAAACACATATACCCTACCCTTTGTGTGTATTATTTACTTTATATTAATTTGAACCTGATTAAATGGAATATCATAACATATGAGGGATCCATGTTAATTTGAGCATGCTTATACGTAGTATCATAATATAATTGGAAAGAAAAAGCACCTGAAAAATTCCATGTTGCTGACAAGCATGTCTAATATTACGAATCACGATATGCCTGGCAGAGCTATCAAAATCCTCAAGATCCACCAAGGGAATAGAGTCCGATAAAACCACCTCGTTCAATCTTGGCCTCTCACTGGGAGGTCTGATATAACCGTCTGGTATATTTTGAAGATAATTGATTCCATTGGAAATCAGTCTCCCATGAGACCTTACATCACGAGTGCTATTCTGATCGCTGCGTATCGTCTCCTCTGTTGTCAACAGTGTCCCCATTGCTTCTCCGGCCTTTTGTTCGAATACCTGGGAAGTCTCCGGGATCGCGAGCTCGGCCGTAGTTACGTCAAGGGGTATATTATTGGCAGTTGACAGCGTGAGCATATTTCAGGACTGTGAAACGACATGACAAACTCCCAAAATCTAAAGAGTTCGGGAGAGAAGACGATGGATTGGAAAGAACATAGAGAAAAAGGATTTATGAAAGATTATGTCATGGAGAAAAAACCCTTCGCCACAAGTACCTAAACTTATCACTCGGCTGAGGGAATATGGGTTGGGGGAATAAATAGACAAGGTGAATCACAAATGCGTCAGCGTCTGCGTCTGCGCCTTTCGCTATCTGTACTGTCATACTCCCACCTCAGTGAAATCGATGGAATTTAACTGCTTCCTTCTGTGGCCAATTATTCCCGAGTTCCTCTGTCATCACCTCACCTGCCATGGTTATCCACTTGCAGAGAAGTCACGCATCCTCTTCTCCTTTGCGTAAGCGAGTGAATCACTGTGAGACGTGCGTCTTGCTCAGACGAGTTACGGAAGGTCTAAGATTCTCACGTTGAAATTCAAATTCCGTATTCACACTGTGACACGCAAATGGAGTAACTCTTTCAGTGCAATCCAATCACAGATTTCTTTGTTTGGTTAGCATGTTCTTTTGTCAACATAATCGGCAGAAAAAATAAGAAGGAATAACAAAGACGAGAATAGGACGTAAAGATTAACATATTCTGATATTTTTATTTACGTTTTCCATATTAACATATTCTCATATTTGGTTAGCATGTTCTTTTGTCAACATAATCGGCAGAAAAAATAAGAAGAAATAACAAAGACGAGAATAGGACGTAAAGATTAACATATTCTGATATTTTTATTTACGTTTTTCATGTTAACATATTTTGACATTGACATTTAATTAATTAAAGGTGTATATCTACTTATTGATAATGGATATATTTAACAGGTTTTTAATGATTAATCAGTTTTATATGGACAATATTAAATATTGATGGAATATTCTTAGTTGTCCCAATAAATCAATGGTTGTGATTTCAACCACTAACTTCATCACTATTATAAAGGCATCCGTTTACATGTTTATTTTTTTACTTGATCATATTTACTTTTACTTGATCATAATTGCAGTAAAATATTAATCATATTAAGTAAATGTGAAAAAGTAAACAAGAAAAAAGCATTAAAAAATGCAAAAAATTTATGAACATGAAATCTCATTCATTGATTTAGGAGGAATACTAAGAATATGCCTGCATATTCAATTGCTAGCCATCATATTAGTTTTTATAATTAAAAGATCATTAATTGTGCCCATCTTCAATAGGTATACACCTTTCTGCTTAAAAAAACCTATAATGGCTAGGTGATTGCCACTTCTAAGTGATTAGCATTTCATTTTCTGAACCAGAAGTGTTCACCAAAATAACAGTATGTTAAAGATTATTCTGTAGAATCTGAATCCATTTATACATTCAAAAACAACAAAACATAATAATCAATATAAATTTTTATAATCAAATTATAGAACAACTAACCAAAACCATATTTATACATCTAACTTTAAAAATTATATCCATACATGATTTTCTCACATAATTGTTTATGTTTTGAAATATTAAAGAGTAATTTAATTTCATTCTTATTACTTACAAGTTTAATTTCTTTATACTTTTCAAACTTTTAAAAGTGGTAAATTAATATAATGTGGATTAGGTTTACTATTAAAGAATATCCATTGATTACGTCCACTATTACGTAAGGTCAATCGAGTAGTTACTACTGAATAAATGTGATGTAACCTTAATAAAAAGGATTTACTAAGTAGATAGCTTTTAGTTATAGTTAGGGTTTCCTAGGTAGTTATAAATAAATATAAGGAATAAGAGGTATAGAATATGTTTCCTACAATAAGTAGTGAGAGAAGAATGTACATAAAACTAAATAAATGTTGTTGCAATGATAAACAACCTAGAAACACACAACCACTAAAAAAATGTTGTTGTAATGATAAACAACAAAGAAATACACAACCACAATGATAAACAACATAGAAACACACAACCATTAAAAATACGATTCTATGGGCAAGACGGTTCCAAGAGAAAAAAAATGCCACACTCCAAAGCACACTCAATCCATACATCAAACTTCCAACTGCACTAGCATAAGGGAAAAAATCCATATCCTCCATCTTTGAGGGTGTTATAGGACACTTCTCAATTGAAATCTTAGATCCCAAAGAAATTTGAGCACTCAATGGTATGCAATATACCAAGCAAAAATGCTATAGTACAGAGTTCACATACTTTGGCTCAATTGAAGATTTTTGTTCACTTTATCTCTCATCATATCCATTCCTTAGATGTAATTTGTAGCTTCCAAGTCCTTCATGTCAAATTGTGTTGAAAAATGAGACTTCAAATCATTAATCACATCCTTATTATCACAAAAAAAAATGAGATGTCATCTACATACAAAGTGATAACAAGGAAATGACCACCATTGTGTTTGTAATACATGCAATGATTTGATTAAGATCTTAAACATCCCCATCCCAACAAAAAAGAATCAATTTTTGGGTACCTCATTGTAGGAGATTGTTTGACCATCTAAAGACATTTTTAATCTGCAAACCAATGACTCTTTACCATTTTCAATGTAGTTCTCTAGCTATGTCTATTGATCTCCTCCTTTAAGTCACCATGTAGAAATGTTGTTTTCACGTCCATCTTTCCTATCTCTAAATCAAAGGTTGTTACTATAAACATCATAAACCTGATAGATGTTAGCATAGAAAATGTGGGAAATATCTCACCAAATCCTAACCATTCAACCTAGGAATATCCTTTGGAAACCAACCTTCTCTTTTACTTTTCAACATTGGTATATGAACCAATCTTCTATTTACATCCAACAAGATTATATCCATAAAGAAAATATATGCATAAAGATTACATAAAGAAAATATATGCATATGAAATTAGATAGAGTATAATTATACTTGTTTGGTTGTCTTCTTTGTAGAGTGAACCTTATTAGAATTTTATCCAGGTGGATATCAGTAGCCACCCACCTCTTCATCAAGGTTTTCGATATTGTTTTTTTTTGTTATGATTTTCGGGTCCTAAAATTTTGAGGTCATTATGAGGCCCTAAGTGATTTATTTTTACCACTCGAAGGTCCTGGGGTTCCTATGGCATCCCCAAGCCCTATCAAATATTAATCTTCTCAATTAGAGCTTTCCAATGAGCTACTAAACGCCCCAAACAGAGATTGTATGCAAAAGTTACACCCTTGGGAAGTTGACGCGTCAACTAACCACATTGGGGCTTGGAAACCTTTTGGTGCTTCACCGCCTAGGGATATGGTTTTGGACCTTTAGGATTCCCTCTTTACATTAAAAGGCCATTCTTCCACCCGTTGTATTTTTTTTGTGAATGAGCATAGCTGGCATCTCATTCTCTTAAGAGATAAGCTACAACCATTCTAACCAATTTGTGTTCTACAATATTCTACTATTGTATTCATTAATATAGGTTGGGTTTCATTGTATTTATGTGTTCTCTATTATAATTTTTTTAAATCTCATTTCTTTCTCAATATAATTTGGATTAGTGGCATCAAAGTAGTCGTCTCCTTGTTATTTCTCAATGAATGTCGCTAATGAGGTCAGAGTATAGAGAGTTGGGTATCAAGCTAGTTTCACTTGGGGAGGACCACTCTCGCTAGTCTAAGAAACCTCCCATGGTAAAATAAAATAGAGACGACAGAGAAAGAGATATTTTTAAAATGTTTCTCAAGTAAAGCCTCGCATGAAAATTAAATGAGATGATGGATAAATTCCTCGAGATCCTTCAATGACTGCCAATGACAGGCGAGGAACCTTCAAAAAGCAACCATTTCAAAGGTATGACACCCTTCATGGTACAAGTTAACCTTGATATCCCCTTATTTAAATGTTAGATAGATGTAGATGATTTGGAGAAATAATTGAATCTATTGGAAGGCTATTACTTGGTTCAAAATTTTTCCGACAATAAAGATATCAACTTCCCTCTCCTTAAATCCCTCCCCCATGTTAAATATTGGTGGTAATGTTACTTGGAGAGACATAATTAAGACAAGTCTATGGAATTTGGGACATGATCCACCTGGAAAAATTTGTTGATTCCCTCAAGGAGGAGTTCTACCCCATCAAAAACTATGATGATTATTATATGAGATGGACGATTTTGTGTTAGAAAAGAGACTAGACGGTGTCTGAATAGACTAACATATTCCATACCTTACGCTCAAATTTGGGTATAAAATACTCTTAGAGGTACCTGGTTCTGAAGTAGCATAGTGGCCTACATAGGTACATCCAAAGAGAGACAGATTTCTTAGAAATATCCTCACTGGGAGTCGCTTATCAATATGATGCCAAAATTAAGCAGAAACTTAAGCAACATAATAAGGGGGAGTTCAGGTATGTAAATATGAAATAACAAAAGCATGGAAAAGGTATTCCTAAATCATATAACAAGGGATGGGGAAAGGAAGCAAAACCTCAAGATATCCAGTCTAAGATGAATGAAAAGAAGGGTAATGAGAAGATGAAGAAGGACAATAGAAAATGGTGTGAGTTCCAAAAAATCCCCTGGCAGAGCACTGATGAATTCCACTCAAAAAAGTCATTATTGGTTGATCTTAAAGAAAAATATCCGGACCCTGACTCAAAGTTTGATTTGGAGAAGGATAATGGAAAGTAGATCATGAACGTGGAACCTAGTGCTACCATCGTAACCGAAAATATCCAACCAAACGAGTAAGAGGAGCTTGAGGAGGGGGAGTTCCTCTTCCATTCACAAACGCAAGAGAAGGGAACCCACTACATTTCATTCAAGAACCATAAGAACTTGATATCAGTAGAGGTCATCAAGATATTGAATCTACCAATGATGCCACACCCCCGACCATACACCATTAGTTGGTTGATCCAAGGATGAGACATTAATGCTAGCCAACAATGTCACTTGTCCTACAACATCAATCCCTTCAAATATGAGCTAATGTCTGATTCCCCACTCAAAGTTTGTGATGTTATTTTAGGAAAACCTTATATGTGGAAACTTCATGTTGTTTATGAGTCCTATTATCGCAAGATTCATAATTATGCAAATACCAACACAAGACTTTGGAATCTTTCATAAATATGGAAGAACCTACCACTTTGATGTAGACCCCCTTCTTTCCTAAGGGTTGCACGACCTCCTGGTCAAGGATCTCTGATTCTTGAGTCAAACAACTCTCTGAAACCTTGATGGTCTCGTTCTATATCTAAATACATGTCGTTTCAGCTTTTTGGTGCAGGTCCTATGGCACCCGCGACCTCCCTCTTTGCGCTTGCGAAATATCAGAGTTTGGGCACTAGGTCCTTTTCTGATAAGCCCCTTGTTGATGTGACCTTGGATGATGAACTCATGTAAATGCGCAATTATGGGCACGGTCGAGAGTGGTTTGGAACCAAACTTTTTTTCTCCCCGCAATTCACCTCGAGCCACCATGTGTCCTTTTGCCGAAACCGTGGTATCGATTGCGGCCCATTCTCAACTTTCTAAAATGAAAGCACCTCCTATCCCTACAATGCGATATGACTGTCGATCTCACGGTCTTGACGGTGCTTCTAAACTGACGGTTCATATCAACCACTTTTCCTTCCTTCTCTCTGGATCACACCCTCTTAGATCTCCGCAATATGTTGACATGTGCCCCTTTCAAATCAATGGTCGTGATCTGCTTCACCGATTCGGGTTTCAAAGTTTTCAAATCTAAAACCTTACTTTCTCTACAATGCTTACACTCGAATTTCATGATCTAGTGATGCGTGTCTCCCACAGATCAACAACCACAACCCACATCGGCTATTTGGGCTTCGGGGATTTCCAATTCTCAGTCTTCGCCTTCCCTCGGAGTGTTTTCACCCAAAGTTCACAGATCTATGCCGCATGTCCTTATGAATCAGATGGTTATGATTCACTTCGGCGATTCAGGCTTCAAGGATTTCAACTTCTCCACTCATTTCTCCCGGAGTGTTTTCACCCAAAGTTCACGGATATCTATCGCATTTCCTTCTGAATCAAACGGTTACGATTCACTTCGGTGATTTGGGCTTCGGGGATTTCAACTTCTGCACACTCATTTCTCCCAGAGTGTTTTCACTGGAGTGTTAGATCCGTTGACACATAACTCCCTAGTGACCAACGACCAAAATTTCTCTTCGACTCTTCGACGACTTTGCTTCCTTCTGGTTCACAAAATCTCGAAGTGATTTTCTTTTGGAGTTATGGATCTTGCACCACCTGTCCCTCTTGATGATGGACGGTTCCTAGTCGCTTCAGGACTTTGGAACTTTGGCAATCTGTTCTACTCTGTGCTTCTAGAACTTAAATTTCACATGCCTTGCCTATATCCAACAATATCGAGCGCTCTCTGCTCCCTCCTAGACAGATCTTAGTCAGTCATTCAAAATCTTCAGAATATTCCTTCCTTTGAATAATTTTCCTGCTATCTCTCCTTATCTTTCTCGTCTTCTACTCTCTTGACTTATTAAAGAGTCACTTTGACACTTAGTCGAGTTTTGGATCTGTGCACTCCTTGCAACAGATTCTTACGCAAGGATTGAATTCTTGTGGATGGATGTCCACACCTTGCAGTAGTCACTTTGCACACCTTCCAAAGGGAATGTTTTGTGCTATCTCTTCTGAGCTTCAAAATCAAAACAAATTCTGTCAACGCACTCCTTGTGGACAGTGTGCACACCTTTCATAGACTCAATCGAAGAGAAACAACTTAAACTTGTGCAAACATCTCACAATTTCATACACTCGTAACGAAATTCATCATTCATGAAAAAAACTATAACAGGGAATTGCAAACAATAACAACACCATGCATTGGATCAATTTTCCTATGTTATATTCATTCAAAAGTAAATGGCTACATCTATGACCAAAACAACAACTAAAAACTCAGAAATTTCCTACTAACTTGCAATAGCCTCATTCGGGCATATAAAACCTCTATTTATCTTCGAGGGTTCTCAGGGTCCCCCCCCCCAACTACTCATTTACTCGAAAAAAAAACCTAATTGCTATCTAAGTTCAGTTACATTCGAGACTAGGAGTGAAACTCCCAAATCACTTGTGATCATTCAGTTTCCAAGCGTTTGATCTTCTTCCATTTTTCAATCAGCTCCAAAAGATTCGCAGTAAACGCCAATGTTAAGATTCTAAAATGATTCGAAGGCGTTGATTTGTCATGCCACGTGTGCTCGTTGATGATGCCCCTACATCATACTCCCTTGGACAAAAATTCACAGACTCCTGTCCATGAGCTCCTGCACTGACTTTCCATGCTTCTAGATATCAGCTTCATTTTCCCAATTGGCAACTTATATTGGGTGTCTCTTCCACTTGACCAGATATTCAAAATAGGTCTTCCTCCTAGTCTTCTTGCCAATCCTCTAATCAACGATCTTCTCCATCTGTGGTTTTTGTTCTATAGCCATTTATTTCTCCCATTGAATCTTTTATTGATCTTCTGATCCCTCTGTGTCATCTTCCCTATAAGTATACAAGTCATAAACGTTGAATATGGGTGATATGCCCACATCATCTGGCAGCTCAATATCATAGGCATTTGCATCAAACTTCCTTAAGATATTACATAGCCCTATCTTATTCATATTTAATTTGTTATATGTTCCCATAGGGAACCTTTCTTTCCTGAGATTTTCCAGAATCTGATCTCCTACTTCAAATTGAAGCTCTCGGCAATGTTGATCAAATCTATGCTTGTAGTCTTGGCTAGAGCTCTGCAACTTTCCTCTGATCTAGCTATGGAGCTTCTACATTTCTGCAGCAAAATATTCTGCTCCAATGCTTCTGATCTCACTCTGCTCCAAGTCCCTCAACTCAAATACTCCCCTAGGTTGCATTCCATATAGTATTTGGAATGGGCTATTTCCAATGCTCTTGTTGGGTGAGTCATTGTATGAAAATTCTGCTTGTGGCGGAATCTGATCTCACCGATTATGATGCTCGGTGGCCAGACTCCTCAACAAGTTTCCCAAACTTTTGTTTACCAACTTAGTATGTCCATATGTCTAAGGGTGATAATCCAAGCTGAAGGAAAAATATGTCCCCAATTTCTTCCACAATGTTCTCCATAAATGACCAACACATTTAGTGTCTCTGTCTGAGACAATGCTCCTAGGTAGTCCATGAAGTCTCACAACATCCTTGAAAAACAGATTTGAAACATGTGTTGCATCACTAGTCTTCTGGCATGGGATAAAGTGTGCCATCTTTGAAAATATATCCACCACCACAAATATGGAATCACATCCTCTTTGTGTTCCTGGCAGTCCCAACACAAAATCCATGCTTATCACATCCCAAGGCCTCTTTGGTATTGGAAATGGTTGATACAATCCAATGTTTTGTCTTTTTCCTTTTGAATGTTGGCAGATTCTACATATGTTCACAAATTTTATCACTTCTATTCTCATCCTTGGCCAATAGTATGAACTGCTCAACTGTGAAAATGTTTTATCATGGCCGAAATGTCTAGCCAATCCTCCACTATTCTTTTCCTTCAAAAGGTTATCCCTCATTGAGAATTTTGGTATGCACAACTGATTTCCCTTGAACAACAATCCCTCTTGAATCATATACCCTGTCCACATGATCCTATCTCTCAGCATAGGATTTGTACATGCTTCATATGCTTCCTTGAAATCTGGATCATCACGATACATGTCCTTAAGGTGTTCAAACCCTAAGGTCTTCACCTGAAACTTCTGCAGAATCAAACATATCCCATTCAATGCATCAACAACTTTGTTAGCATTCCCAACAATATGTTTTGTGACAAAAGTAAAATTTTGCATAAACTCAATCCACTTTTCATGCCTTTGATTCAATTTTTCCTGTCTGATTATAAATTGCAAAGCTTGGTTATAACTATACAAGACAAATTCCTGTGGAACAAGGTAATGCCTCCATTTCTTCAAGGATTGAATTATGGCATAGAAACCCTTATCATATGTGGAGTATTTTCTCTTAGTCTCATTCAGGTTCTCACTGAAATAGACAACATGCCTATTATCCTGGCTCAAAATTGCTCCAATTGCGACTCCACATGCATCACATCTCACTTGAAATGTCTTTCCAAAATTTGGCAAGAACATAATTGGTCATTCTGTTATTTTCTCCTTCAATATATTGAAGCTCCTCTTGGCTTCATCTGTCCATTTAAAAGTCTTGTTCTTCCTCTTCATTGTATCCATCATTGGTGCACAAATTCCACTGAAATCTTTGATGAAATTCCTATATAAACTTGCTAATCCATGGAAGCTTCTTACCTCAAACATACTCGTTGGTGATGACCATTCTTTGATTGCTTTCACCTTCTCTAGTTCCATATTCAGTTCATTTGAAGAGATCACAAAACCCAAGTAAATGAGTTATGCCATCATAAAAGAGGACTTCTTCAGATTTATCAACAACTTCTCATGTTGTAGTCTCCTCATCACTAATGTTAGGTGTCTCAAATGCTCCTCTTTGGTCCTGCTAAATATCAGTATATCATCCAGATACATAACCACAAACTTGTCAATGAAATCTTTCAGTATTTCATTCATCAATCTCATAAAAGTACTCGGGGCATTTGCTAAGACAAATGGCATAACAAGCCACTCATACAAACCTTCATTTGTATTAAAGGATGTCTTCCACTCATCACCTTCTCTCATTCTTATTTGGTGATATCCACTTTTCAAAGCTATCTTAGAAAAGAAATTTGCTCCACTTAAACAATCCATTAAATCATCCATTCTTGGCAAAGGGAATATATACCTGATGGTGATATTGTTAATGGATCTTGAGTTTGTACACATTCTCCATCCTCCATCCTTCTTTGGACTCAACACAGTTTGTACTGCGCATGGACTCAATCTCTCTCTAACCAAACCCTTGTCTAACAATTCTTGGACTTGGTTCTTTACCTCCTCATTCTCTCGAGGTGTTAATATGTATGTTACTTTGTTTGACAAACTTGCTCCTAGTATCAAATCAATATGATGGCTGATACTTTTGATGGGTGGCAATGAGTTAGGAAACTCATCCGCCACTATGTCAGCAAAATTATCCAACAATTCCTGAACTTCTTCAGGAAGATCATCCATCGAAGTACTTGTAAGGACAACTCTAGTTTTCCTCAGCACAACAAACTGCATCTCCCATTCTTTCTTGACTTCTCTCAGGAGTTCCTTCCCACTCATGATAATTATTCTTGTGTTGGTTTCCTCTTTCACTTCCATCACCTCTATTGGCAACAACATGTGTGTCCTACCATTCTTCTCCAAGGTGTATGTATTCTTCCTCCCAACATGAATGACATTCCTGTCAAACTGACATGGTATTCCCAAAAAAATATGGCATACATCCATGGGAATTACATCGCATAGAATTTCATCTCTATATCCTCCTATCTTAAATTCAACAATGCATTGTTTAGTAACCATTACCTGGTGTCCTTTCTACAAACATGAGACTTTATATGGCTTTGGGTGTGCAGTTTTCTCCAGCTCCAATTTCTCCACCATCTCTGTGGATACTCCCACTCTCAATTATCACCTTGCATACGATGTTTTTAGTCTTGCAAGCTATCCTGAAGAGATTTTTCCTTTGAAATAGCTTCTCAAAATTTTCCTCTTGTTTTAAGAGAACCTTTCTCAACATTAGGGATGTTCCATCCTCTGCTCCTTCTGCTTCAACATTCCTTCTTTGTGCTTCTGAAATGTGAGCTTCACCTCCCCCTTCTTTATTTTTCTTAGGACATTCCCAAGACATATGTCCTGTATTTCCACATGCATAGCATCTTACTTATCCCCCTTTGCTTCTTCCCCTTCCTCTAGAATAACTTCTTCCACCACCCTGTCTTCCTTGGGAACTTCCTCCTCTTTCTGAGTGACTGTGTGGTTTTTCAATCTCGTCTTTGGATTTATGTGCCTTTTCATGGGAAACTCCCTTGTCTTTGTTCGGGGATGGGATTCTACCTCTACCTCATTGGCTTTGTTTTCTGGCCAACTTCTCCTCTTCCTTCAGTGAAAATTGATAAGCATCCTCCACTGTCCTTACTGACATCATGTCGATCTCATCCTGGATTTCATACCTTAGGCCATTTATATACCTGGCAACTTTTTCTTCATCTTTCTCTCTTTCTCCAATTCTGATGTTCATCTTGTATGACTCCTCTGTGTACTCTTTAACTGCCATACCCTTCTATCTTAGATTATGAAACTTTCTGATTTGATAATATTTGGGCATGAATTTAGCCTTCACCTTGGCTACCATTCTGTCCCAATTATTTATCTTATGTTTTCCCTTGCTTCTCCTCTCAGCCTGTAGTTCATCCCACCACAGTGTTGCATGTCCTTTTATCCTGGTGACAGCATGTCTAACCCTTTTCTCCTCATCGACATATTCATAGTCGAAGTATTTGTCCATGGATGTTATCCAATCCAATAGCTCTTCACCATCAAAATTTCCTTAGTACATTGGGACCTATATCTTGTCTCTAGCTCCCAATATAACAACTTCTCTTAGCAAGCGTTCTTTGGAAACATTTTCCCCTGAATCTTCTTCAACTTCTACTTATTCACTCTCTGCATCATTGATGTCTCCAGCATCAGGTGCCCTCCTCTGTGCTTCCTCCATCGCCTCTAATCTTGCACGAAGCTCTCGCATTTCTCTTTCTACAACACGATTGGCTAAAGGTGGTTCCACTCATCTCCTCGGTGGCATTGTGTTTACTGTCTCTCACACACAGAGTACAAATTTTAGTTCTTTTGTCTCTTCTCTCCTTTGCCTATTGTCTACAAGAAAAAAATTTCTCTTATACCACTTGATGCAGACCCCCTTCTTTCCTAATGGTTGCATGACCTCCTGGTCAAGGATCTCCAATTCTTGAGTCAAATGACTCTCTAAAACCTTGATGGTCTTGTTATATATCTAAACACAGGCCCTTTTGGCTTTCTGGCGTAGGTCCTATGGCACCTGGGACTTCCCTCTTCACGCTTTCTAAATCTCAGAGTTTGGGTGCTAGCTCCTTTCCTGATAATCCCCTCCTTGATGTGAACTTGGTAAATGACCTCACGTAAAGGCATGATTGTAGGTGCGGTCAAGATTTGTTTGGAACCAAACTAATTTTCAACCCAGAATTTACCTCAAGCCACCATGTGTCCTTTTGTCATAACTGTGGTCTCGATTGTGGCCTACTCTCAAATTTCTAAAACTCAAGCACCTCCTATCCCTACAATGCGAGATGACTATCGATCTCACAGTATTGATGGTGCTTCTGAACTGATAGTTCAGATCGGTTTCTTTTCCTTCCTTCTCTCTAGATCACACCCTCTCAAATCTCCACAATTTGTTGACACATGCCCCTTTCAAATCAACAATCATGATCTTCTTCGTCGATTCGGGTTTCAAAATTTTCAACTCTCAAACCTTACTTTCTTCGCAATGCTTACACCCAGATTTCACGATCTAGTGACGCATGTCTCCCATAGATCAACGACCACAACCCACTTTGTCTATTCAGGCTTCGTGGATTTCCAATTCTCAGTCTTTGCCTTCCCTCGGAGTTCATGGATCTTTGTCACGTGTCCTTCTGAATCGGATGATTACAATTCAGTTCAGCGATTCCAGCTTCGGGGATTTCAACTTCTTCACACTCATTTCTCCCAGAGTGTTTTCACTCGGATTTCATGGATATCTGTCACGTATCCTTTTGAATCGGACGGTTATGATTCACTTCGACAATTCGGGCTTTAGGGATTTCAACTTATGCACACTCATTTCTCCCGAAGTGTTTTCGTCGAAGTGTTATATACGTTGACACGTAACCCCCTGGTGACCAATGACCAAAATTTCTCTTTGGCTCTTCGGCAACTTCGCTTCCTTCTTGTTCACAAACTCTCGAAGTGATTTTCCTTCGGAGTTATGGATCTTGCACCACCTGTCCCTCTTGACAATGGACGGTTCTTAGTCTCTTTGGGACTTCGAAACTTTGGTAATCCATTCTACTCCGTGCTTCCAGAACTTAAAGTTCGCGTGCCTTGCCCAGATCCAATGATCTGGAGCACTCTCTTCTCCCTCCTAGATGGATCTTAGCCGGTGATTCAGAATCTTCAGAATCTTTCTTCCTTTGAATACTTTTCCCGCTATCTCTTCTAAGCTTTCTCGTCTTCTTCTCTCTTGACCTATTAAAGAGTCACTTAGACACTTAGTCGAGTTTTGAATCTGTGCACTCCTTGCAACAAATTACTACACAATGATTGAATTATTGCAGACGATTGTGCACACCTTGTAGCAGTCACTTTGCACACCTTGCAAAGGGAAAGTTTCACGCTATCTCTTCTGATCTTTGAAATTGAAACATATTTTTTCAACGCACTCCTTGCGGACGGTGTGCCCACCTTGCATAGACTCATAGAAGAGAAACAACTTAAACTTATGAAAACATCTCACAATTTCATACACTCGTAATGAAATTAATTCATTCATGAAAACAACAATAACAAGGAATTGCAAACAATAACAAAACCATGCATTGGATCAATTTCCCTATATTATATTCATTCAAAAGTAAATGGCTACAGCTATGACCAAAACAACAACTAAAAACTCAAAAATTTCCTACTAACTCGCAGTAGCCTCATTCGGGCATACAAAACCTCTATTTAT
>CBVK0101692484.1:0-33112 GCA_900067695.1 Picea abies | reverse complement strand
GGTCCCCCCCCCCCGAATACTCATCTACTCAAAAACAAAACCTAACTGCTATATAAGTTCATTTGCATTCAAGACTAGGAGTGAAACTCCCAGATCACTCGTGATCATTCAACTTCCAAGAATTTGATCTTCTTCCATTTTTCAATCATCTCCAAAAGATTCATAGTAAACACTAGCGTTAAGATTCTGAAATGATTCCAAGGCATTGAGTTGTCCTGCCACGCATTCTCGCTGACGATGCTCCTACATGACACTGTCACCTTAGTAAGGACTTCCCTCATTTTAGTGATGGAAGAGATCCACCACAAGGGAGGCTTCCCTGGTGACCTGAAGGAATCAAATGGAAATTTTATGAGCCAGTCCTACTGCCCTCTATATTGATCATTGGATGATTGGTCTAGGTCAAGGAAAGATAATAGGTTCATGATTTGATACCTTCCCATAACAAGAACACTTTACAACATAAATATAACAATTCCCAAGCTCAAGTATGCAATAAACACCTCTTTTAGATACTAGACAGGTTAGATTATTTTTTTTTCAAACTACAATAGTAACACAATCTTATACCAACAATAAGTAATTTGTAACATAAGAAATAATAAGTTCTTAGAAATTCCACAATTAACCATGAAAATTTAGCATGGAACCAATAGAATACTATAAAATTGTTAGAGGCAATTTTTGAATGAGGTAAGCCACCTTTATATGAGTGTATGCAACAAATGAAACTTTTTTAGATCGCTGTAGAAAACCTTTTATAACAACATCGAGAAATTTATTGAGTTTTCTAATGTTGGTGTTAGTGTAGTTAGTAGAAATCTTGAGATTTTTTAGAAAGTGAGTTCATCAATCGATTTACCATGAGAATGATTTAAAACCAATGTCTTTAAGGGTTATGGATTCTTTCAAATGCTACTAATATATAAGGTTGGCCTACTTGAAACCAAGAGGTAGGATCTAAATGCTGAGGTGCAAGCACATTTGTGCCTTAGGTCTTATATTTTGAGGAGAATAAATTCTAGGGTGCAAGCACATTTGGGCCCTAGAAGTTGTTCCTCCCTTCTTGTAGCTTAAACTAGTTCAAAGATAAAAAGTCTAGGGATAAAATCCTAAATTGATGCCACTTTAGGGATTTAGGGTTCTAACCCTAAAAAGGACAATTAACCAATTTTTAGACAAACACAACCTTGTGAGGGGAATAATCACTTATGTTCCTCTCTTAGGGTTTCACCAAACAAGAATCCTTGCAAAAAATATCAATTTCACCATAAAAATTAATAGCATGAAAACAAATTGTAGAAATACATTTATTTTATCTAAGAAACCAATATAATGTAACCCTAATCACATAAATATCCATAGAAAATTAGCAAATCCATCCACAAGAGACCATTCCAAGGAAAGCACATGAGAGAGAGAGAGAGAGAGAGAGAGATTTATTAAACCTTAGAGGGAAAAATTTTTAGATGTGTTACACACAAAGGTGAGTGAAAGATGATGATAAAAATGAAGTGAGGCTAGCCTTCATATATGATGTCTAGAATCACAAAAATTCCCACATAACATTTACAATTTGTAACAAATGCTAAAATACATCAAAATGGAAACACGTGTAAGATGTCAAGTCCTAGTGTGGTGACATCAAGAGTCCAAAAGCTACGGTAGGGCCTCCAAATTCCACATGAAATCCTCCAAGTTGAAGCAAGTGTCAAGTGAGGTGTCTCATCACTAAGTTCATTCCAAATCATCTTTGGTACCCATCCATCCTTCAAACCCTAAAAAATTTAAACCATAGAAGGTGATGTCAAGGTCAAGAGGGTGATATCAAGGGATTCAATGTGTTGTTTCCAAGGAGAGGAGGACTAGATATCATCTATGAATAATTCATTAGTCATTGTTGTTTCACTTCCCTCCATCCTATGTGTAAATAGACCCTGGGGTACTCTGCCCAGTCTGTGAGGATTTCATCCCATCATTGTGCCATAATGACTGGATCTTCTCAAACCAAGCCCATATGTCCATCATCTAGGGTTATGATGATGTGAAATCCAAATCATGATGGTGGTGAGTCACTGAATGACCCATTAATCTCCATCACACGTGCCAAGGTCTTGAAATAAAGGCACAACTTCCTGGGTATAAACCTAGGACGTCTCTCAAAGAACCATGTTAGGGACATCCAAAACAAATCAATGCATAAAATATGGTTAGCCAAAGTTCATAAGAAACATTAGTTTTTAAAACATGCAATGTAACCTGCAACTTAAGATATAATTCATGCAAGAAAATTCACCTCAGTATCCCCTTTAAGTATCACACTAGCCCAAGACCACATGTGAGTTGCCAAGTTTAAGTATGGGAGAGGCTTCATCCAACCTGA
This sequence comes from Picea abies, assembly GCA_900067695.1. Lineage (NCBI taxonomy): Eukaryota > Viridiplantae > Streptophyta > Pinopsida > Pinales > Pinaceae > Picea > Picea abies. Next base: position 30,729 of record CBVK0101692484.1, on the reverse strand, counting down.
TTAGGTGTGCCACCTAGAAAGGAAATAAAATAACATAGGTAGAGGGATAGGTCCCTAGAGTGACAAGGGAAAGTAAAAACCCTTCAAGAGTAAGTGTGAGAGTGATATGGTTTTAGGGCATACTTTAGGGCTCATGGTGTCATTTTATTCATCTATATGAACATCTTTGTGGAGGGTGTGATTTTTCCTGGGTTACCCAATATGGACTTGACTAACCCTGATTGATAGACTCATAAATTTTTTTAGTGTTGGGTAAATCATCCTAGTCCTGTGTAAATACCTTTCCATATCCAGTACCTTGTACGAAAGACATAACTTCAACCCAAAATTGAGATCTTTGGAATCTACAAAGCTTGTCAATCAATCTAGTCCACTTATGTGATTAGAGTGTATGTTGTGACGCCAAAAAAGGGAATTATTCTTACTATGTACTCTTCTACATATTGTACATCTTACGCTAATCCTACACTATCAAACACCAGGACGGAGAACTATGTATAAGTGGCAAGTGATCCTTGCGAACCATAGTACACTTTCAACCTGCTGCCATTAAAAAATCCTTTGAGAGGATCTCCCTGTAGCGTATCTGTATTGGCGGCCCGAACTCCATTGATGTGGACCATGCGAATGGGAGCTTCACCTTGTTGATCAATATCTTATCATGTTCATTCATAAAATGGGTTTTAAAATTGTGAAAAATAGGGTCAATATATTGTAGGTATTGGTGGGGGTGGCGGTGATGCAGGGTATGAGGGGGTTATAGTTATTAGGAGGTATAAAAAGGGAAATCTAGTAATAATCTGGGATATATAGTAAAAATAGGGATTTGTTTAATGGGAAAGATGTATTGGGATGGGGTTCAACAAAAGGATTTTGGGAGGTATTTTTCAATATCTAGTGAAATTAAGGGTATTATTTAATATCCCACAAACATAGGTGCTATGCCACAGGTTCAGTAAGTGGATACCACAGGACCATGAGGAATGGAATGAACCATCACATACATAGTTTACTAGGGTGTTGTAAAAAAAAAATTTCATATAAAAACACCAAGGAACTTGGTCAGAGAATTTTATGGTGGATATTATGATCATGCCATGCCTTTTGTCTCTATTTTTTGACCACTTGGATGAATCCCACCACTAGGTGATCCTCCAAAATAGTTTTCTACATCTGTAGTAATAAGGCCTTCATTGGCCCGATCCCATTAAATCATGGTACATCACATATCTTAGAGCCAATCCAACATACTTCTTTACTTATTCAATAATATATTCAGGTAGAGACCTCATACATCTTTTGTTTCCACCTCTCTAAGGAGTCATTGGAATTGATATCATAGGACTTTACGCTCCACCAACTTAGCTCTCCATCCGTGATGGGATTGATATAATCTTCCCTACACCCTGTGATCTTATAGATATTCTCAATAACAGATCTCCACATGCATTGTACTTGTCAAATTCATTAGGATATAGAGTTGTGATCACATGCAGGGTGTCCATCTCAAATGACATCTTCCTCTTCCTTAAATTCAATATCGTGTTATTATCGAATTCCCAATCTATGCCAACTAGGGAATTGTAGGGATTAGAATCATCCACAATCTCTATGACTTCAAAGTCAACCTTCATCATCACCCCTTCTATGTTCACCTAAAATTGCTCCAGTTGTTCTATAGGATATATCTTGTACTGATTTTCCAACCACATCTAAATGGGCTACTAAAATACACTTGGTTTACCCATCAATTCCTATAACATCTTTAGCAATATGTTCTCGTAGGAACCCAGATCCAACATGACCCCATACATTACATAACTCCCATGTTTATATATTATCTTGAATTTTTCTCTTATGTGCTTCTGCTTGTTGAACTGATACAGATCCCTTTCTAGTATGGGGGGTGATATAGTTATTTCTATCCCTTGTTATCCCATGTAGATTGCTAACATATGCATCAAATTTCTTGAACCATCATGATCATTTAAGAATCTCAAACAACAATGTAAGAAGTTACTTAATTTATCTTCAATATCTATTTCGCAACCCATGTCATGCAGTTCTTCTTCACATGTCGTGCACTTCAACTTCTCCTGCACCTTTTCCTCAATCACTCTTTGTTCAATGCATTGCATCTCCTCTTGCATGCACGCTTCTTCTGATGACCTCTATGTGATGCATTGTATTTCTTCATGCACATGAGTTCTGCCAACAACCTCTATGTCACACGTTGTAACTCTTCATGGGAATGAGCCTCTTCCAGTGACCTTTGTGTCACATGTTGAACTTATTCATGAATCCATTCCTCCTCAAGAGACCTTTGTGGCATGCATTGCATCTCCTCTTGCAATCTTTCTTATTATATGGCCCTCCACATGTCATCTAAACATTTCTTATGTTTAGAAACATCAAACTTAGGAGGGGGATGCAACACCTTCCTTATCTTCCCCTCCAACCTTTGACCCAATCCCTCACCATGCTCGAAATCCATTATTTTCTTCACTCCACTTTGGGTAATAACCTGGATGCCAACTTCCTCATCCTTCCTCTTATTTCCATGAAGATTTGCATGCACCATGTTGCAATTTTCCTTCTTCTCTTCGCACTTCTTCAACAAATAAGGAAAATCCTCTTTAACATGCTTTGGGATATAACAATACCCATAGAGTGTGTGTGTTTTGGTACATAACCTTGACACATAACCTATCTCTCCATGGTTAAAAAAAGCAGAGGTTCTTCCTCCCCCTCCTCCATATCCTCATCTGTGATCACATCCATATCCACCTTGGGGACCTCCTTGATATCCACCTCTATCAACACCACCACAATCACCACCCTTTTGTTATTCTTGTACTTGTAATACATCGTGGGTATGGTCTTGCATCAACTGGAGTGACTGCAAGTTGTTGACATCATGTCCCACAGACTTACATAATTCACAGAATGGATTATGATGCAACGTCCTCTGATATCCCAACATTAGGAAGCGGGGTGGTACATGGCCCCACTATCTACAAATTCTGCACCATTTCATCTAAGGTCCAGTTGGAAATGGACTCGGTGCATCTGTCTCCAGATAGTTACCAAGTACATGAAACCCATCTCTATGATGGCCCTTATCTGAAACATGGTACATAATACATGCTCGTGCACTGCATTTTTCCTTACCATATCTTTTAATGGAATCATTAGGTTAGTGAGTTGAGACTGTACCTATTCCAACCCTCCCACTGTATCTCCTCCTTCTGGTGTATCCTCTAAGTGAATTGAAATTTCTACCACTTCTTCCTATGTCATCATATTTTCTTGGGTGAGTGGGAATCATATATGGGGAAGTAACCCCGCAATGAACCATTCTCTATGTTGTACATCCTAGATTTGTAACGTCAACCTATCAAGCATAATATTGAACTCTTGATCATAATCCCACATAGTCTCTCCGTACTTCTATTTAATTTTCTTGATCTATGTAATACACTAAGATTGTAACTTAGGTTTCTAAAATTTCTTAAGTAGATCTCTCTTGATCTTTGTTAGGTACCTTGCATGTCCCACTAGTGAAGTGGCTTATACCTCATGTACCATGTCAAGGATTTGTCCTTGAACATGGTTTCCAACTGTGCAATCTTTGATTCTTCATCTATGATCCTATTCATAGACCATATATCCTCACATTTGAACCAATGTTTCTCTACATCATCTCTACTTGTTTCATGGAAAACAGGTAACCTCAGGGCACTATCCTGATTCGCCATCCTCAATATCAAACTATGTCCTCCTATTAGACTTTTGGATGTCAAAGATATCAATATTGATACTCTTACTTCTGAAGTAGCGCTAACTTCATCTTCTTCTTCACTCTTTGCTTCTCTTCTTTCTTATCATACTATTTCTCCTACTCCAATCACCTTATTTTCTGTTGTTCTATCCTCTTGATTACAAATGTTTAAGAGGGATTGTTCAAAGAGGGGGTAAATCCATCTTCTTTTAACATTTCTCATGAGGAAACCTAGAGATATTCCTACCTACAACCACACAATACCATCTACTATTACTAATTTTTATCCCCCATAACTAGGGGATCATACATTATCTTATCCTTCTCTTATGCCTCTACGTTTCACTACATCTTCCTCTGAAGTTGCGACACTTTGCAACAACCAAGGAGTTCAAAATTCATCTTTCGAGCCCCTTATACCACTACTACTACTAGTATCTTAACTGGATACCACACTCCCAATTCCATGCCTCTTTGTGGGCCTATCCTCATCAGTGCTCCTCTCTAACACATCACGCTGTCTCACACTTACTCTTGGTGAGGTATCCTTTATCCTCATATTGGGCCTTACCTATTGTCATATTCCCCTTTCTAACTTCCTTCCAATTTTTTTTTTCTCTTTCCTTCTATATTCAACTTGTCTTATGTACCTTTCATCTTTCTCTCTCCTCTTCTCATCTAGGTCCATTCTACTCCTCACCTCATCTCAACAACTATTGTATCCTCCTCAATGGATCCATATCCTTTCTCATTTTTCCCTCATATTTTCATCCCCCTTACAATACTATGGGAGTCTACTCAGCCATATTGTTAGGATCCATGCACATCAAATATTTCTCCACAAACAACATCTTTATCCAGAGTGGGATTTCTTCCAGCAGCCTTCTTCTAGGACCTTTCATGAACTTCCTTTCAACTTCACTGAAAGAATCATTTTACTATGCAACAAATTCAATTATGTACCCATCTTTCACTTGACAAAACTAGAAATCAATGGCTCAAGTTCACTTGTTATCTTATGCCTTCACCCTATAAATTGTGGTTTGATCCCAAACTATCGACTCTAGCAGACTGAAAGCAATATTAATGGTAGTATTCCTTTTCAAACATTCATACAATAGATAGGGAAATTCAATAAAGAAAATTCCATGCATATGAATGTAGAGATACCTATCTTTCCATTGTTCCATATTGACATTCATACCTTGAGTTTCACACCAAGAAAACTCATCTTCCTTCATGGTCAACCAATCTTGAGTTTCCTCTCGAGATGGATACCATCTCATTCTTTTCCTTCATCACTGAATACAAAACCTTTGGGTCCCAACAATGGAATCATTTTTTGGATTGTTTCATGCTTATGCACATATTCCTTAATGTTGGGGGGTTAAGATCAAGGGTTTGTCAAGAGGTGACTAACAAAAACCCTAAGACATCAACATATCAATACTCATCCAAATACGTAAGAAGGTCTCACCTAAGACGCCATGATAATCATAGAGACCATATGGTATTGTGTTGAGGATGAAGGAGTAGACACACAAAGATCCATCTTGGATGATATTCATAGAATCCATTATATATTACCGTAACAATTAACAGTGTATATCATAAACAAACACATGAGTAACACATCATGAGACCCGAATCAATGCATCTTTATTATCTTCACTCCATCACCACAACCATACATTAAGCAATTCATATATTGACAACAACATAGCCCTTCTATTTCATGCATTTCCTCATTGTTACATTACATCGCACCATGTGCATATGTTCATAATCTATGGATATGAAAGAATCATACTTATAGCTAGAGACATTACATAAAAATATGCTCAGAGTAAGCTCCAAAACATTAATAAACAACAACATCAACAACCAACTGACTAATGAGATAACCAACTATGTTTATGTTTTCCTTGTTTCCTTTTATATCCTTCTATGCTCTAGCGGTCAATCACTTTTAGTTCTGCTCCACTCACTCAACTGACAGCTAGTCCCACATGATTTTGTTAGCCACATGCATTCCACATTCCACATTTTAAATTGTGGCAATCTCAATGACCTTTCTAGATCATCTTCTTTCTCCTCCACAATCCCTCATGCTATTTGTAGTAATCATTCAAGAAGATTTCCTAAAGATTCTTTTATTGATTCTGGCGTGGATGTGTTATATTCTTGATTTATGGCATGAATCATAAAACTCATGTCGATGCACATTGGTATAACTTGATGTTGGAGAAATTACTATTTTCAACAGACTAGTTCAATAGGAGTTAACTAACTAGTTCTATTTTAGACTTTCTATTTAGACCATCACTATTATGCATGCATGCATTCCTAAGGAAAGCTAACTACTTGATTTATTTTCTTAATTATGGAATTTTATGTCTTATATATGAGTGTGTTCCACTCATTCATTGTATCACAATGATCATCATTGATTAGCTCATTGGAGTAGTATGAATATATTTTCTCATTATTCCATATTGAATCTTCCATCCTTTCTTAATAAGCTTTATTTATACTTTCTTTAGCTAGATCTCCTATGCAACTTTCGATCAAACATTGACATGGTATCAAAGCTATGCTACTTGGAGAAATCCAAAAAAGCTAGAGAATAAGGAAAATTAGAGTTTCGATGAGAAAAATCTGTGTAACAATCGTTGTCACACCCTTTCTTAGTTGAAAAGCATGACAAGTTAAGTTGTCACACCCTCTCCCTATCGAAAGGTGCGACATTCACACCCTAGACTTACAAAATTTTCCAATTTTGGACTTGTCACACCCTAGTACACTAACATAGTGTGACAACTCATTGTCTCACCCTAGTACACTACCAAAGTGCGACAACTAGGTGTTTTTCACTCTTTGTATGAAGGAAAGGTGTGACAACCTCTTAAAGTGCCCTTTTTGCAATTATTTCTCAATTTTTTCACTTGCATATTGAGAGTGAATTTTTAGGGGTTCTTAGAAACAGTGGGAGAGATGGATACGACACCAATTCATTAGTAAAATTTGGTGATTATTCTCACACCATACAATTATTTTGATTGGAAGCCCAAGGATGAATTGCAACTCAAAAGGAAAGGATTGTACAACTTGATGATGGGGACATAAACAAACCCTACATCAACAATTGAGAAGACCAGATGGGAGAACTGAAAGGACGAGGCCACATGAATTATTCTTGAATTGATTTCATCTAATTTATGGTTTCATGTTTCCACATTCAAGACTCCAAATGTGGTCTTTCCCACCTTGGAAATCCTCTTTGGAAAACATGATCAGATGAGAGGACATATGCTTGATGTAGAGTTGAATACCTTGGATTCTAAAATTTTTAATAATATACATGATTTAGTTACCAAGTTTAAATATTTGATATTGATCTTGGCATATTGTGGTATTGATAAATCTAAACAAGTGTACCAACTTATTCTAACAATATTGGCTAATATAGGACCATAATGTATTGTATATGTTTCCACTTTCCATTCTAGAAGATATCTCATGGGAACAAATTGGAATATGACTACCATGGATCAATCCATTGATTCTCTCACACATGAGTAGGAAAAACTCATTCAGATGGGCCTGATCAAGGATCCAAAATCACATGCACTAACCATGCATGATGGAAAATGATCATCCAAACAGAAAGGAAAAGGGAAATCACATCCAGAGTCAAATAAGGAGGGGTATTCCAAACCCTTCAACGATTCTTCAGGTTCCAAAGACTCTTCAAATTCCAAGAAGAAGAAAAAGGGAAAGAAGTGCACTTACTACAATAAACCAAATCATGAAGAATCCACATCCATGAAGAAACATATCGATCTTATATCACAATTACTTCAACAGAACAAACTTGGAAACTTCATTCCAGAAGGATCCAAGAAGAAGAAGGAAGAAGATCATGCATGTAAGAATGGTAATCATCATGCTCTTTTTGCAATTAATTCCTCATCTGACTCATGGATTATATTATGGCACATCACATCATATGGAAACAAAAGAGGAAGTTTTCACTTGTTTGAGTTCATGCTCAAGACCTCCTATTCTCATGGGGGATGATACTCCAGTAGCAATAGTAGAAGAGGGGTGAATGGAACTCCCTAATGTTATTTTTGAGAATGTTTTACATGTTCAAAAGCTCTCTATGAATATTCTCTCATTTTATCAAATCACTTAGAAAGGTAAAAAGGTTGAATTTACATCAGATTTAGTTTTTGTGCTTGACATGCATGAAAATTCCATTATTGCAATTGGTGAGGTAGATCACAAATCAAGGTTGTATAAATTCACTAAGTTTGTTGAATATGACCCCTCTTTTATACTTACACATAAGGAGAGTACTTCTCATGCACCTCCAGTGCAACATGCAGATACTCTTGTGCTTCCATCAGTTCTAGACATCATAGATGATTCTATACAAATTTTGTACATGGAAATGAGCAGGTAGTACATCCAGATAGGGATCTTGTGCCAAAGATTTAGTAGATGCCCAAGTGGGCACAATACGCACTTCAGGGAGCATGTTTTCTTTCAAGGAATCCATTGGATTCAAGGAGGACTCAATCTCATCATGAGGAGCCTTCTCATGTACTTTTATCTTATGAACCAACAATGCCCATGCATTTCTATATGGTTCAATATTTTCATCTGCAACTTTACATTGAGGTTGTGGGAAATCCGTTATGGGAAGAAGCCATGCAGAAGGAGTATGACTCACTCCTAAAGAATCAGACTTGGGATTTCATTCCACTTCCACCAAAAAGGAATATTTTCAGGTGCAGATGGGTCCACAAGATCAAGAGGCCCAAGGCTAGACATGTTTCCAAAGGACTTCATCATATGCATAAATATTTCTACATATTCATGAATACTTTCATTGAGCTAAATTTTCAGACTTTGTGGGATCATCTTGGAGTGAAGAAAACAGTTGCCTAGCAATTTCCTTTTCTTCTTTTGATGCATTGTCTTTTGAGGGGGGGGTTTCCACATGGTTTTCCCTCTTTCCTCATTCTTATTCAATGTTCATTAGTTGCATTGTACATGAGTACCTAATATGGCCTAGTTGTCGGGACTCATTTTTTACTCCATAGTGATGTTCAAGGGGGGTGTTGGAGAAATCACTATTTTCGACACACTAGTTCAGTAGGAGTTAGCTGACTAGTTTTATTTAGACCATCACTATTATGCATGCATGCATTCCTAAGGAAAGATAATTGCTTGATTTATTTTCTTAATTATAGAATTTTTCGTCTTATATATGAGTGTATTCCACTCATTCATTGTATCACAATGATCACAATGATCATCATTGATTAGCTCATTAGAGTAGTGTGCATATATGTTCTCATTCTTATGTATTGAATCTCTCATCCTTTCTTGATAATATTTGTTTGTACTTTATTTATCTAGATCTCCTTTGTAGCTTCGATGAAACATTAACACTTGAACTGGAATGCATTAAATAAACTTGATTTGGCATGTGCGCCTCTTATATCCCATCACACAACTTCTTCAATGCGTGTAAAAATGGAATGGATGCATGCAACTTCCTTTGTGCATGTGCACGATATTCACCCAAAATTTTGGTAGCCAACAAAATTTCCCAAGTGGAGGATCCCAAATCTTGTACCCTCTCACACTAGCGCCATAGTTGATGAAGATATATTTCACTAACTTGTTATCCAACTTTGATTTATTTTCCTTAGGAACATGAGCATATGCCTCATAATCATAAACATGAAGATGTTGAAGTGAGGGCGTTGTTGGCACAGGGGCAGACCCAGGGTTCAATGCTACAACAACGCACCAACAAAACCCTAACTACCGGTCCTTTCGGCAACACCTGCGAAGCAGATGAAGTGTCACCCAAGGTAGAGGCAGGGGTGGTTACAGGACTCAGGTCTCTACAATCTCAACTGGGACACAGATCTGTGATTATAATATTTAATAGAGCACTTAGCTCTGTTAGTTCATCATTATTTAACCAATATCTACTTCACAGATAAAAGAAAGCAACGCAGCATTCACCCAGATCTAATGTATCTAAGCACTTAGCATAAATAAATGGCTCAGATCTGGCATATTCAAGCACTAAGCACATTCACCTATATCCGATATAACATCCAGATTCATCACAAGCACAAAGCATAAACAAATCTATCTATCTATCTATCTATATCAAGCACTTATCAAATAACACATAAATACATCAAAACATCGCACAGAGCAAAATAACACAGTATTTACGTGGTTCACCCCCACCCTAGGGCTACGTCCACCAACTCTTCTTCTTTATTAGCTTCAATCAGTCATCTACATGCACAGAGCCACAAAAACCCTACTCCGCATAGGATAGGAGATCTGTGCGCACCTCGCCAGATCCTCCTTCCCCGAGCTAGGTCTAGCACAAAGCCTCTCACAGTCTGTTACAACCACTTGCACTTAACTCTATAAGTTTCTCACAATATGCATAGAGCATCTACAAACCATATTTGCACTTAGCTTATCGGCCAGGCTACTTATATCACCTAGCTACTTATTTATACTTTACAAAATAGGCCTAAACATGGGTAAACCCATGGGCCGACATCCCATACCCATTACATATTCCCAAATCCCAAAAAGAACCCAAAAAGGGGCCGAGATCCCGCGATCTCTGCTTCGTCTTGTGCTCCGTCTTTGATATGCTGTCGAAGTCCCAAAATAGGTCAAACTTGACCAAGGATCTCCCAAAACCTGGTGAAGGGCCAACACTTTGGTTAAATTTTTATGAGGAGAAGAAATAAAAAGATCAAACTTTGAGTTGGTAAAGACCAAACTTAAGTGTGGTGAACAAGCAATAATTGTAGACTGTATTTTGCATGTAAACTTTAAATGCTATAAGTGGATGAATTTGAGGCAATTCCTCCAAGCTTAAAGGTGGCATTCAAGATGAGTTTGATTTAGCACTTTGGTTTACTCAATTGTGGTGGATAAGCTATAATTGTAGACCAATTTAATTTTCATCAAAACTTTAAATGCTACAAGTGGATGAATTTGAACTAATAATGACTTTAAATGTCACAAAACCCAATTTCAGAACTACAGTACCAAAATAGAAATCTAAGACATAATACAATGGAAATTGGCTAACATTGGTTTCTACAAGAGATTAGACTAGATCCAATGCTTTCGTCGAGCAATATTCTCCAAAAATATGGGTGATCTATAATCTGGATCCAAGGTGGAAATTTACCTTCTCTAAACCTACCATTCTAGCGACACCTACAGACCACTACTTTCCATGTCAACTCCATGTGCGAGTTAGAATGAAACTATCCCAAGAAAATCTAGAAATAATTATAGGTAGTAATCTAGTTGGTTTATAATGCCCTTGGCCAAGAATAGTCGAGATGAGGAAGTTAAACGAACAACAGGTGGTGAAGGAAGGGAGATCTAAGTGATTAAAGAGGGAGGACAACAAAGAGAAGCGGTTCGGAATTAGAGGAGTGGGAGCTCTAAGTGATTAAAGATGGATTGCAACAAAGAGAAGGGGGTTCAGAATTAAAGGAGTTGTTAAACAACAGGGTTAAGAGCCAAGAGGGTTCAAATTGATAGTGGTTTTGTAGTGGGCTGCAACAACAAAAGTGTGGAAAGCTACAATTCTATATTCTCCTCTTCTTCTATTAATAATAAAGCATAATGTTTGTTTGTTAGAGTTTTCTCGCCCAAGGTTTCTATAAGGTAAATCTTGTTCCCATGAAAATAAATGTATAGATGTCTACGAATCTCTAAATCATTATTGTTGTAATAGATATCCACACCAATATTGTTAATAGAAATTGAAACAAATGCATAGTGGTGAGACTATAGGCCAAGTGTCGAGAGTCGTTGATATGTGCTTCAATTTGTTATATGGTTGGTCTCTTCCAAATGTTTTGTATGTGGACAATGTATATAAAGACAATGAACACAAAGTAGCATATTTTGTTCTCCTTTATTTCAATTGCTATTGAGTATAGATCTTTTAAGGTTTTGACATATTTGCCATGATTCTAAATATTTGTCATGATTCTAAATTAAGGGGATTTTCATGGACTCACTTCAAATCTTTGTTTAACTTTTTTTTGATAGCATTTAATTCTTGTTTAGGCATGTAGTTAGTATGATTAAAAAATCTTTTTAAGGTTTCTATGGCTGGTGTAACATAATTTGGAGGTTGCAGAGTTGCAATGACTTGAGAATATTTTAGCCTACATATGAAAATCTTGTAGCTCCATAGTAGCATAAATAATCCAATACACGCATGTCTTTATTTTCAAGATTTAGGTTGAAGAACAATGAATGATGTGCCACTTCATGTTGTGAGTTATTTTAAGATCGTTTGGTATTAGAGCCTCATTTGTTTTTCGATGACTATAGGCCATATATAACCTTATGAGTAGTCTCATTATTGCCTACTAATTTGATGTTCTTTATTATAGGTCTTCGAACTCATTTTTTTACTTGCTTTTTCTATATGAAGATTTTTTCCCATTGCTTTTCTATGCAATTACTCTAAATGATCAACCTCCATATTTTTGCAATTCCCCATAGTTTTACTCTACCTCCTACTAGTATCTTCTATTCTAATTCCCTATTCTTGCTACTTACCTTTGATAATTCTCAGTGTTCTTGTTGTAGCTTTGTTTTGAGGATGTTTTCAAATTTGTATTGTTCTTGCACTTGTTATATTCTGGTTTAGGTTCTATCTCCCTTTCACCCATTTCAACACCACTCCACTACTATGGTTGTCCATTCCTTAGATTAACATCAAATCTTATAGCCCTCAAATTACTCTCGGCTTATTGAACCCTTTTAGTTCTTGAGGGAAAACCTAAACTATTCATAAGGTTGTTGTATGAGGAAGATATGCATAGGATGGGAAGAGGGCTTTATTTTCTCTTGGATTCCTTGAGCCAAATAACATATGAACATTTACTTTTTCTTTTTCACACTTACTTTTTCTATATGAACATTTTTTCCCCATTTCTCTTCTATGCAATTACTCTAAAGGATTAACCTCTATGTTTCTGCAATTCCACATACTTTTACTGTACCTGCTATTACCTTAACTAGTACCTTCTACTCTAATTCCCTATTTTTTTTTTTTGTACTAGGGGAATCGGTAACAACGGTAGTATCGTACTCGCGTGACACGGGGTCGAATCCTGCCGGCTGCCTTATAACCCCTAGGGAGAAACGCACAGCCCGCAAGCACGCCCTCCGAGTAAATCGGGGTGAGAATCGACCTTGAGACCTCATTTTACATAGTTCCTTCCATTTACACGGCACTTGCCAATCGGTCTACACCCCTGCGGGCTACTCTAATTCCCTATTATTTCTACTTATCTTTGATAATTCTTTGTGGTTCTTGTTGTGGCTTTATTTTGAGGATGTTTTCAAATTTGCATTGTTCTTGTACTTGTTATATTTTGGTTTAGGTTCTAGCTCCCCTTCACCCATTTCAACACCACTCCACTACTATGGTTGTCCATATCTTAGATTAACATCAAAGCTTATAGCCCTAAAATTACTCTTGGCTTATTTAAACCCTTGTAATTATTTAGGGAAAGCCTAGACAATTCATAAAGTTGTTGTATGAGGAAGATAGGCATATCATGGGAAGAGGGATCTATTTTCTCTTAGCTTCCTTGAGCCCAAACAACATATGAACGTTTAATTTTTTTTTCACACTTACTTTTTCTATATGAACATTTTTTCCCATTGCTTTTCTATGCAAGTACTCTAAAGGATCAACCTCTATATTTCTACAATTCCCCATGCTTTTAATCTACCTCCTACTATCTTAACTAGTATCTTTTACTCTAATTCCCTATTCTTGCTACTTATCTTTGATAATTCTTTTCGTTCTTGTTATAACTTTGTTTTGAGGATGTTTTCAAATTTGGATTGTTCTTGCACTTGTTATATTTTGGTTTAGGTTCTATATCCCCTTCACCGATTTCAACACCACTCCACTACTATGGCTGTCCATATCTTAGATTTATATTTTGGTTTAGGTTCTATATCCCCTTCACCCATTTCAACACCACTACACTACTATGGTTGTCCATCTCTTAGATTAACATCAAAGCTTATAGCCCTAAAATTACTCTTGGCTTATTTGAACCCTTGTAATTCTTTAGAGCAAACCTAAACCATTCATAAAGTTGTTGTACGAGGAAGATAGACATAGCATGGGAAGAGGGCTTTATTTTCTCTTAGCTTCCTTGAGGCAAACAACATATATTGTGTAATAGACTCCAAGGAAATCTAACACTAGTTTAGTAACAAAGATTGAGAATAAAATTTACTTTTTCTCTACCTCCTACTATCTTAACTAGTATCTTTTACTCTAATTCCCTATTATTGCTACTTACCTTTGATAAATTCTTTGTGTTCTTGTTGCAGCTTTGTTTTGAGGATGTTCTCAAATTTGGATTGTTCTTGCACTTTTTATATTCTGGTTTAGGTTCTATATCCCCTTCACCCATTTCAACACCACTCCACTATTATGGTTGTCCATCTCTTAGATTTATATTTTGGTTTAGGTTCTATAACCCCTTCACCCATTTCAACATCACTCCACTACTATGGTTGTCCATCACTTAGATTAACATCAAAGCTTAAAGCCCTAAAATTACTCTTGGTTTATTTGAACCCTTGTAATTCTTCATGGCAAACCTAAACCATTCATAAAGTTGTTGTACGAGGAAGATGGACATAGCATGGGAAGAGGGCTTTATTTTCTCTTGGCTTCATTGAGCCAAACAACATATATTGTGTTATAGCCTTCAATGAAATCTAACACTAGTTTGGTAACAAAGATTGAGCATTTTGGATTGGATGTGGCTGATAGCAAAATTGGAGAAAAGGTTAAACAATTGGAGTCACATGTGGCTCTCCAAAGCAGAGATGCTGGTCCTGGTTAAATCTGTCCTGGAGGCTATCTCGATGTATTGGATGTCTTTAGCTTGGATTCCCAAAGGGATCCTTGAAAAGATCAGGAGATTATGCTCAAAATTTCTATGGATTGGGACAAAAGAAAAAGATTGATAGCAAAACTGGAGAAAAGGTTAAACAATTGGAGTCACAGGTGGCTCTCCAAAGCAGGGAGGTTGGTCCTGGTTAAATATCTCCTGGAGGCTATCCCGATGTATTGGATGTCTTTAGCTTGTATTCCCAAAGGGATCCTCGAAAAGATCAGGAGATTATGCTCAAAATTTATGTGGATTGGGACAAAAGAAAAATTGGTCTTGCCCTGAGTGAAATGGACCACCTTAGCAATACCAAAAGCTTTAGGAGGTTGGGGCCTCAAAAATATTTTTCTTTTTGCAAAATCCCTGGCTACAAAATCTGTTTGGAGATTACTATCTACAGAGAATCTTTGGACACAAGTAGTGACACAAAAATACATTCGGCCTTCCTCATTACAGGATTGGATAAGAAGTCCAACAAAAAAGCACCCAGTGTCTTCTATTATTTGGAAAGCTCTAGTGAATTCCTTTGATGTTATAGGGGAGGGCCTTGCATGGCGTGTGGGTAACGGGAATAAAGTGTGCTTGGGAACTGACCCTTGGCCAGGGAGTGAAGGTGCACACATCCTTCTAGAAATTCTTATTTAGAATCTAGACGCTAAGGGGTCGTTTTATCTTAATCAGACTGGGGACTTTACCCAAACCAATATTTGGTCTCAGGAATGGAAGAGTCGTGCTCAACAGGGGCTAGAGGAGGAGTTTGGGATAGTCTGGTCAAATTACACCAGGGATTTAAAACAATCTCACATTCGTCTGATGGACAGGGAGGATGATTTGGTTTGGGCTCTAGACCCTTATGGAGTTTATACACCAAAAATGGGTTACACTAAGCTTAATATAGATTTGCACCTCAGGGACACAAAATTGTGGTGGAAAGGGCTGTGGAAGCTTAAGATGCCCGATGAAATCCAAAATCTTTATGTGGTGTCTTTTGGCGAAAAAAATACCAACTTGGGAGGTTATGAAAAAAAGACAAATTGCAGACCCAAGATGGTGCATCCTTTGCAAAGTAGAAGAAGAAACTCAGGTGCACCTTTTTATTGATTTTTCTTTCAATATGGTTGTTTGGCTTGAGGTGGAAAAGTTGCAAGGACAAGTAACTACATGGCAAGGACAATTGGTGGAAGAAGCCTAGAAATTGTGGTCCTCCACTACCTCCAATAATAAAATATGTGCTCTCCCACTATTAGTCAGTTGGGGTACTTGGCTAGCCAAAAGCTCCCAAATATTTCATGATAAGATGATCCATTAGGAAGTCATTGCAGTCCAATGTATCAACATTTTGGCGCATTTTCCTCAGGAAAAAGATAGGAAAGTTAGAAGGGTGGTCCAGAAAGAAAGAGTGGATAATCGAAGGTTGCGGGCTTACTTTGATGGCACATCCCAAAACATAAATCAACTTTGTGGAGGAGGGGCCATTTTGCACTTATTTGAACATGTTCATTACAAAATGAAAATGGGGTTGGGTCTTGGTACAAATAACTTTGCAGAACTGATGTCTCTAAAAATTCTTCTTCTATTTGCCAAGGAAAAGAATGTTACCTCTATTTAGACCTTTGGGGAATCACAAATTGTTGTAAATTGGGTGAAAAAATTACAGCTTTGTCATAAGATTCTCCTGCTTCCTATTCTTGATGAAGTCCTTAGACTGGCTGCCTCATTTGATTCCTTTGACATTCATCATGTTTATAGGGAGAGGAACATGGTAGAAGATCAACTGCCAAAAGTTGTGATATAGATGGAGCATGGCCAGTGGATAAGTTTTGAAGAAATCAATGGAATCACACATGAGTTCTATCATAGGCCTTTTATTGAGGGTCACCTGGGCTTATAGTTTCTAGTATACTTTTTGGATCAGCTTCTTTTTGTATAAGTTTTATGTTCATGAATTAGCTCTGTCTAGCCCATTTGGGAGGTCAACTAACCAATATCTATTTATGTATAGATGAGGGACAACCATATTCTGTTATCACTTCTTTTTGTACTATCTTCCAGATCAGCCTTGGTGGGTATACACAACTTGATTCCAGATAATACTTCTGTATCAGAAATCCTCTTTTGGGATTTCCTTTGTTTACATCATGTGGATTTTCTGTAAAGTCCCAACAATGCATGCTCTCATGCATCTACAAAATGTAATTTCCTTTCTATTTTGAAATAAAATTATGCTTTTTTCTGAGGAAAAAAAAACAAAGATTGAGCATAAAATTTACTTTTACTCTACCTCTTACTATCTTAATTAGTATCTTTTACTCTAATTCCCTATTCTTGCTACTTACCTTTGATAATTCTTTGTGTTCTAGTTGTAGTTTTGTTTCGATGATGTTTTCAAATTTGGATTATTCTTGCACTTGTTATATTTTGGTTTAGGTTCTATAGCCCCTTCACCCATTTTAACACCACGCCACTACTATGGTTGTCCATCTCTTAGATTTATATTTGGTTTAGGTTCTATATCCCCCTTCACCCATTTCAACACCACTCCACTACTATGGTTGTCCATCTCTTAGATTAACATCAAAGCTTATAGCCCTAAAATTACTCTTGTCTTATTTGAACCCTGTATTTCTTTAGGGAAAACCTAAACCATTCATAAAGTTGTTGTATGAGGAAGATAGACATAGCATGAGAAGAGGGCTTTATTTCCTCTTGGATTCCTTGAGCCAAACAACATATACTATGTAATAGCCTCTAAGGAAATCTAACACTAGTTTGGTAGCAAATATTGAGCATAAAATTTACTTTTTACTAAAAGTTATAGATGTTATTTTATGTTATATGTTTTAGTAGTAGAAAGGTGTCTTTTGTAACATGATTTTTTTTTGTTGTTTCAATATTTTAGTAGCTATCCTTCCATTCAATTACAATCTTCCAAGACTCTCTGTTTCCATATTTTAGTAGCTCTCCAAAGAAACCTAACACTAGTTTGATAGCAAAGATTGATCATAAAATTTGCTTTTTACTAGAAGTTATAGATGTTATTTTATGTTATATGTTTTAGTAGTAAAAGGTTATTTTTTTTAACATGATTTTTTTTTGTTTCCATATTTTACTAGCTATCCTTCTATTCAACTACAATCTTCTATGATTCTTTATTTCCATATTTCATTAGCTCTCCTCCCAATCAACTACAATCTTCCATGACTCTTTCCCATATAAAAGACAAAAGGTGACAAAGAAATTTCCACTTTTGATTGTTAGCTCACATTGAGCATCCACTTTAGGTGTTGTCTTGGGCAATGCTCATCCACTAAGTACTCAATTTGGATATCTTAGTTTTTTTGTTCACTCAACCTTAGGAATTGTATGGTATCTGATTCCTTTGAATGATGAATCCACATAATTAATCTAGCACCTTGTCCAAGACATTGAGGAAGCTTATCCTAAAGTCATCATGTGCATTATATATCTCCCATGTATTGATTTCCTAAAATAATACTCTCTTATCTTGGAGAAGATGATTCTTTTTAATAAAGTCTACGATTATTTGTATCACTAATAATCTTGTCTTTCTAGGTTTGGTTCCATCCCTTACAAGTCCATGCAAATTACTAGTTATACATGTAAACTATTTTTAAAATGTCCTTACATGAATATTCGATAAGGTGTATTCACTTGTTCAAGGAAATCTTGGCCTTAGGTGTCCCACTCACAATATAGAGGATATTTACTCATAAAGAGTAGAAAAAAACAAAGAAAAAATAGGCATTGCATTTTTCTTTTCATTGTCATAGCGTTATCCTAAGGATTATGTAAAGTGATGGAAGAAATCAGGCATTTCTAGGTTTGGTTACTGGCCTTTTGTGTCCCACTCACAATATATAGGATATTTACTCATCAAAATGTGAAAAAAAACAAAGAAAAAATAGGCATTGCATTTTTCTTCTCACTGTCAGAGCATTATCCTAAGGATTTATGCAAAGTGATGGAAGAAATAAGGCATTTCTAGGTTTGGTTTCATCCCTTGCAATTCTTTGTTAATTAGGCATTTCTAGGTTTGATTTCATCCCTTGCAATTCTGTGCCAATTACTAGTTATACATGTAAACTATTTTTAAAATGTCCTTACATGAATATTCGATAAGGTATATTCACTTGTTTAAGGAAATCTTGGCCTTTGGTGACCCACTCACAATATAGAGGATATTTACTCATAAAGAGTGGCAAAAAAAAAGAAAAAATAGGCATTGCATTTCTCTTCTCTTCTTGCTTTCACAACATTATACTAAGGATTTATGCAAAGTGATGGAAGAAATGTTTCCTTATCTTAATCTTGGCCTTTGGTGACCCACTCACAATATAGAGGATATTTACTCATAAAGAGTGGCAAAAAACAAAGAAAAAATAGGCATTGCATTTTTGTTCTCTTCTCGCTTTCACAGCATTATACTAAGGATTTATGCAAAGTGATGGAAGAAATGTTTCCTTATCTTTTCTTTGAGTTGTTCATCTTTGTACTCGACGACTAGTTCACTAAAATTACAATTCTCTTGTTAAGGATTTAAATTGTTTTTGGCAAAAACACACCTTTTAGCTTCACTTGTATTTTCGATTAGCCATCCACATGGGTAGGATGGAAAACATATTTCTTAATTAAAGAAACATGAAATACACCATGGCTTATTAGATTAGGTGGCAAGGCAAGTTTAAATGTAACATGCTCATCCTTTCTAGCACTGTTTGAAAGTGACAAAAAAACACTTTGCACTTGTTTAACATTCGTGAGTTTGTTTGGAAAGTGTTGAAATTGAAAAGGGATTGAAACCACTCAAGGAACTATTGTGTGAAGTATGAGGTGCGAGTCTAGCATCCTTATTAGAGATGATCTTCTTTGGTACTCTAGGAAGTTATTACCAAACACAATTCTCCATTGTCTTGGTTTGATCATCAATATAATTCATCGGATACAATGAGCTGATTTGGTTGGCTCATGATGGTGAAATGTAGTGATATTTCCTCTTTCCACTCTAGAATGTCATGGGTTGTTGTTTCCCCATCGAATGCATGTTCTTACCATTTACTATTATAGACATATTGTTACTTACTCTGTGAGATATTTTATATTTTTGGCCAATTGAAGGATTTTTTGACTTTTTCGAATGTCTTCTTATATCTTGGGTAGTTGTAATAAATATATAAAGTTGGATTCTAAGACTCGGGCACACCTTGCATATATATCTTTTCTCCTTTTTATTTTGTAAATACTTTTGTCTTAATACAAGACATATTTCTTAAAAAAAAAGCTTAAGCATATGTATGAACTAGTGGCATTTGGGGAATCTCTTTTTGTAATTGATATTTTACATCTCTTTCTTTCTTGAGTGGAACCTTATTGTGGTACTTATTATTCTTATTTGTAGAATCCATTTTGGTTTAATTCCTTCATAATTTTTGTTTTTAAGCTTTCTTGTGTTGTATTGATAGTGTCATGTTAGCTTTGTAATGCATCTTACAAAGAAGAGAGAAGAATGAAAGAAAAAGAGTAATGCTCGAGAACTAATTTATTTATTCTATGACTTGGTGGATGTTCTAGTGATTAATAGGGAACATTTATGAACCCTTGCTAAATCTATATGTATAATAAATGGGTGAATTCCCATGATAAATATGAAAATTTGAAGGCTATTTATCAATAATATAATATGTATATATAATGTTTTGGTGAATCTTTTACTGAATTATGTAATCTTGTAAAATCTTAGCCAATCTTTCACTATGGTAGTAAAATCTTGTTCAATCTTTCACTAAATGATAAATCCTTGTAAAATCTTGGCAAATATTTTATTAAATTATAAAACATTGTGAAGTCTTGGCAAATGTTTTGATAAAGTATAAAACCATATAAATAATAGGAAAATATATTCATTAAACAATAATATACTCACTTTATATGTTTGGAAAAATAAACATAATTTGTCCCTCATCTAGACGTTGCTACAAGCATCGCGTGTTGTGTTTGTTAGGGTTCTTGCATATCCATCTATTAGTTTTTATGATATTTCAACACAAAATTCCTATATGTGTTGATCCTAATATATAACAATAAGAAAATATATCCATTAAACTGTAATATATTCATTTTACATGTTTGGAAAAATAAACATCATTTGGCCCTCCTCCAGACACTACTGCAAGCATCAGGGGTTGTGTTTGTCAGTGTTATTGCATATACCTCTATCAATTTTGATGATATTTCACCACAAAGTTCCTATTAGTGTTGATCTTGACCACCACTTCTGTCACGCTCAAAATATATTAATCTTTGCACTACCACTTCTATTATGGATTCTTTATCATCGATTCATTAATTATAAAAGGATTGTTCAAACAAGTTCATCATAGGATGTTCCTGTCCAGAAATGTAGCTCGAGTAGGAACTTCATACACAGGTTTTAGTGTGAACTTGCATGAAGTGGTTCGAGACAATTCTTTAGTAATCACTTAGGAAAAGTGAGAAATAATTACATCTTGTAATTTCACTTGAAAAATAAAATAAAAGAGAAATTCTAATGTTTTGAAGTAAACTAGTCTTAGGAATCTAAATGAAATGTTCTAGAAGTTCTAGAATATTAGTGACTTAAATTATGATTTAATATTATCTATACATTTCACGATTGAGATAGGTGGTATCTAGGATTGAGGAGATTAGTTATCTTCTGTAATGATCCCAAGCCAATTTTTTGGTTGGAATCACTAACTAACCACTGATTTGATTATTATTTGTTGTGTATGCAGGTTGGCCATGAATATTTCGGCCTTAGGGTTTATTTTGTTATTCAGCCACAGATTTATACAAGAATCATTGTAATCATATGAAGACCATCAACATTACACAAGATAGGAACCATAAGCAAATAGCTGAACTTTATTATAAGAAAGCAAGCACCTGATACAATAGAGAAGTAGATCTGAAGTAGATGGCTTCAAGACAATAATGGAGTTGTATACAAAATGCTCTCGTAGATACAAATCAAGCCTCCCAAAGGTTGCCAATAGAAGATGAACGCTCAACTGCAAGACCAGGGTTTCGGCCTCCCCTCAAGCAACTGGTACGGCCCTGATGACTGCTGGTACGACCTGATGAAGACAAGGACACCAAGGGTTTGGCCTTCCTGAAGATATAGACCTCCTGATGCTGCCAAACTCTCCTCAATGATAGATCAAGGCAAGGGAAGCCTCCTCCTGAAGTATGAAGCTCAATCACTGAAGCTTCCTCCTCAAACTGTAGAAACCCTAGGATGGTACGGCCCTCCTAAAACCCTAAATATGGCCAATAGTACGACCTAGCTGAATGGGGCCTCTGAATCATCTTAAACTCTCCCGGATGATAGATCGGGCATCTACAAGCACTTGAGAGAAGTCTCAAGATCAGATCTAGCCTATAGCCTTCTAGATCTGAGAATTGTTGAATCTCCAAGTCGTACCCTTCCTCCTGAAATTGTCCTCAAACTGTAGAAACCCTAGGATGGTACGGCCCTCCTAAAACCCTAAATATGGCCAATAGTACGACCTAGCTGAATGGGGCCTCTGAATCATCTTAAACTCTCCCGGATGATAGATCGGGCATCTACAAGCACTTGAGAGAAGTCTCAAGATTAGATCTAGCCTATAGCCTTCTAGATCTGAGAATTGTTGAATCTCCAAGTCGTACCCTTCCTCCTGAAATTGTCCCAACCTGCAGTAAATGATAGGGACGTGATAACTTCTCCAAGAAGCCCTCAAACTGATGAGCAAGGGCTTGCAAGCAAAACCCTAATGCTGGAAAACTCTCAAGCTTCTTCCTTTGGCTGGATCGAACTCTTCCTCAACAATTGGTATGCAAGAAAACCCTGGCTGGTACGACCCTCTTGATCCAAATGGTACGGCCCTACTAGTCCTCCTGGGTAGGTGATAGCTTGAGAATGGTGTGGGTGGAGTATTTCATCCCCGAGACTAAGCTTGGAGCTAGGTGAGTGGAATATTTCACCACTGAGCTGATCACTAGGGTTTGTAATATCAAAACCCTCAAAACTGTATGCTCAAGAGCATCAACAAGCAAAATATCAAAATCCAGAATGAATAAGAGGTGCGCCCTAGCCTTCTCTTTATAATTTTCTTCTATTTCCCTGTTGAGTTAAGTTAACTCCTAGAGTTAACCCTAACTCAACCTCCAGCGCTTCTATTTCTTCATTGAGTTATCTTTTTACTCCTTTTTCTCTTTTTATTAAGTCAACTTAAGAATATAACCTTAGTTTGGTTGACTTTTCCCCTCAGTGTGAGACTATGGCCTAGTGGGGATGCCTAGGCCATAGTCCTCTCAAAAACCTCTTCATCAAGCGGTGGGGGACATTACAGTCTCCCCTCCTAGAAATTGCTTGCCCTCAAGCAATTCCAAACCTGTTTCCCGGACTACTTGTTCATTCTCCCATGTGGCATCCTCAATGGGTAGATCCTTCCATCTGATCAGGTACTCTCCGATGCTTCTTTTCCTGAGTTCTTCTCCCGAACCTCTAGTATCTCTTCTGGAATCAGAACAAGTTGCCCTCTTCGTCCATAGGAGGTAGTACCTCAATAGGTGTGATGTGTTGGCCATTGGCCTTCTTCAGGCAGGACACATGAAAGACATTGTGTATCCTGCTGCCTTGTGGAAATTCCAGCTCATAAGCTACGGCCCCTATCTTCCTGCTGATCCTGTAGGGCCCAAAGAAGCATGGCTATAGCTTCTTTGCTCTGCTTCTTTTTATAGAAGCCTGCCTGTATGGTTGGAGCCTTATATAGACTAAGTCACTAACCTCAAAAGTGCGGTCCACCCTGTGCTTGTCTGCTTGGACCTTTTGCTGGTTCTGTGCTCTCTGTAGATGATCCTTCAACTCTCTGAGGATGTCCTGGCTCTGCTGTACCCAATCCTGTACTAATGGTGCCTTGCTGTCACTAAAAGCAATCTCTACAAAAGATAGTGGGTCATAGCTGTATAAGGCCCTGAATGGTGTCATGCCTATGGACACGTGCTGGGTGTTGTTGTAGCAGTACTCTCCCAAGTGTAACCATCTGACCCACGCTTTCTGCTGCCCTGCTACATAATTTCTGAGATAGCCTTCAATCCACTTGTTGACTATCTCAGTCCGTCCATCTGTCTGCGGGTGATACTTGGTACTAGGGGTCAAGGCCATACCAACCAATCTGAACAATTCCTGCCAAAAAGGTACTCATAAACCTGCTATCCCTGTCACTGACAATGGTTTTGGGTAGGCCATGCAACCTGAAAATCTCCCTGAAAAACAGTTCGGTCACCTGTGCTGCACTGAAGTCGGTGGCTATGGAGAAGAAGTGTGCAAACTTTGTCAACCTGTCCACCACCACAAAAATACAGTCCTTCCCTTGTGTTTTGGGCAACCCGGTGATGAAATCCATGGATTTGCTTTCCCACTTATGCTTTGGAATGGGTAAGGGTTGTAGTAGTCCTACTGGGTGGGTGTGCTCATCCTTGTTCTCCTAACATGTAGTACACTCCTTTACTTGCTTTATTACATCCTCCTTGAGGCCTGTTATCGTGCAGTTTGTATTTTAGGTCACAGGTTACAGGATAGTGGACAAACTGGCGTAACAGGAACCTTCCCCACCCAATGTCACCTCGATGGGGAGGTTCTTTCTGTTTAGGGAGGTTAGCCCAGGGGAGACGTCCCCGGTAACCTGGGGTTTGAAGAGGCAAAGAGTATAAGGTCAAGAGTTAAGGTTCTCCGTCCTCTCAGGTTACCACCAGTATCAGATAATCCGGCTAATCAGCCAATAAAGAAGTGAAGTCCCTCTTGAAAACACTTGCCTGGAACAAGATGACAACAATACAATATTTGCAGGCTATAACTCAAAGGGTTAGTACTTCTTAACTATCTGATTTCAATTTATAAGCAATATAATAGACGAAATGAAGTCAACGTTCTGCTATTTAGCCTAAGGAAGATCACCAATTCATCAATGTCTACAAAATTGACCAAGCCAACAGTATTTTTAATCAACAATTGTTCAATAAATGCTTGACGTCATCAATTTAATTGCTTATTAAATGGTCAAAAAGGGTTGCTGCGTCAGGTATGACGTCAGCCTAAGTTAGTGGCGTTAGGGTTAGTTAGGGTTTCAAAAATGAAAGTTTTAAAAGATGATTTTGTACATCTAAAGCTCAACGTTGGAGATATTACTAGTGCCTTATGGTAAATGGAGTCAAAAGCAAGGGCAAAAGGTCTCGGGAGGACTTAAACTTAGAGACTAGAAGGTAGGGTTCCAAGGTGCTGCAATGGCAGGGCCCTAGAATCAAAACCCTAAGGGAAGGAGGCTCACTCCGGTGTTGCTTAAGCAAGGCCTCGTGCTCCTTCCTCTTTCTCTAAATACACTTGGCAAAACAGCTAGCTTCAAAGTACAGATTTAAGGGAGAAAGTGTTGCAAGGGCAAGGCTTTCAAACCCTAGAAGGTTAAAACCCTAGGTGTAGATTCAACTAGGCCTAGGACGTCTCCTCTTTTCAACCTATAACTTCAACGTTAGCTCAGAAAAAGGGAGAAAAGTGTAGCAACGACTAGGCTCTATCTTCCTTTATCAATGGCTAAAACAATTTCTCAAACAAGGGGACATATAGCAATGACCTACTTGTGTGCTTGCTACCTAGGGTTTCAAGATTCAGCAGTATAATAGCAAAATGTAAGAAATTAAGCCTACAACCATTCACTTAAGAAGTTTTGCGTGAAAAATTCACTTACATGACATGAAGAAAGCATAATCAAACCCTAGTTGTAAACCTTCCTTGAGAGAAATACCATATATGCCAAGAGAAATCCTCCAAGAAGAGTTGCGCCTCACTTTAAAAGACCAAGAGCACCAAACTAGGGCGCAAAAGATAATATCTCACAAGAGAGTGAGTTGTCTTATGTCTAAATGAGGGAAAAACATCCTCGATATATACCAATCCATGACCTTTAAATTACAAAACAGGTCATTAAAACAGCCGACAAGGCTGACTACAAAATTTACACTATTTTTACATTAACTGCTAGATAAATGACATAAAATGAGCAAAAGGTGGGACGTCAAGTCCTTCTGAGGGAGACGTTGGCCCTTTTTGGGCATATCCAGCATCCGGAAGTCAGGCATTAGCCCTTTTAGGGCTCCTCTAAGATGCCACACGTGCCAATAATCTCATCACACTGCCACATGCTCAAGAAGACGTCTAAATCTCCTGGGTGACGTCCTGTCCATCAAGAGGAAAACGTTCCACTTGAAGTGGGTGATCCCCCCTAGGTTGGGCTCTGCCAAAGTGTCCTGGGTGGAACGTCCTTCTTTTCTTCATGTGCAAAGGCTCATCATAACATTGTCCTGTCTCTGCCATCCCAGTAACCATCTGATGGGCTCTTCAGCCCCATGGAGGTCCGAGCTAATCATCTCCCCATGTGTACCGGTCCACTGGTACCTGTCCGTCGGGCATGGTCCTGCACATCAAAAACTTCTCCCTCCATGGGCTCATTAGTACTCAGGATCATAGCAATGTCAATCATATCTCATCATTAAATTTATCAAATACCTGCATAAAACCCCTAGCATATCATCTAATAGCTCAAAGACATTACACTGACCTACTATACAAAGCTGAAGAAAAGACAAAGTGCCCTGTTGGGCCAGCATCCACAAGAAGAGGAAAGTTCCCAAAGGATATCATTCAAGCCATGTAACATGAGATGGTATGGTCTAAGGATGTCTAGACACAGTGAAGACCAGGGGTAGGTATTATCCGTGGGTGCCTTTGTAGGAGGCGAGTTGTACCTATCATAGATGCAGTTCTTTCCAAGCCCTTTTGTTTGCCTTTATTCTTTCTTCATTCATTACTTTTTTCTTTCTTTTTGCTTCAAGATCTGTCCAGAGGACACTGCCTTGGCATGGTGACCAGAGCTGACAGTGTTACCCACTGGTATTTTCACAGAAATGATAAGGCTGGCTCGTGATGAGACCCCCTTTCGCTTGGCCATGCAACCAAGGGTCATTGCCCTGGCATGGTGAACAGATAATGAAAACGTCATACTGCTAGATACCTATAAACATAATGGGGCGGCTCGTGATGAGACCTCCCATCCTCTTGGTTAGGCCTTGTTTTATTATTTTTCTTTGGGTCCCCTTTGTTTCTTATCGAGAGGCCTTTCATTGCCTTCTCAGGGATCCCTGGGCGAGGCATCTCTAGGTTTTATTTCCTATGGCTTTTATCTTTTACTAGCTGCTTTTACCCCCTGGGCCTTTAGCCCCTTCTTCCCACAGGACAAAGTGTAACCCCTCAAATAGGTCATCCTAATGCCCGGACTAGGGGAATGGGATGGATGTATGGGAGATAAGATGTAAAATGATAGTATGGTGGGAGCGGACGATGGCTCTTCAAATCCCCCCTGGTGGCTAACCAAGACCTATGGATACAAAATTGCTAAGGCACCCCGTTAATCCCCCCAACAATGGTCAAGTGGGTTAGTGTAAGATCCAAGCAGTTGTCAGAAATGTAAGGAACCTGATGCATATATCTGAAAGTTATAATGATCAAACATGAAACATACCATGATACCTAGACCAATTACCACATGGAGCAAGAGTCTTCTCTGATACAAGTCCAAGTCGATGGTGATGGATGCTGCTGCTGCTGACAGGACAATTCTGGCGAAGAAGAAGAAGGATGGGCCCTCTAGGGCCATGCTCAGGTCAATCCTGCTCTCGGTACTCCATGTCTAGGACCTGTGGGCTTCGAGACATGATCTCCTAGTTATCCCTAGAAATCGGGGATAACAAGGCCCTTCCATGAGAACCTCTCCCTTACCTGCTTGTACATCTTACTAATCCCTTGGTGCTCTGCCAATGACGAGTTATGACATGCCTGCAACACCTTGGCCTTGAAGGCCGATCCAGGAACCAAAAAGATTCGACCCTTGTAATAGATGAGGTCATTTATAACCTTGAAGTTATGATCCTGTACCTGTCCGTCCAATAGCTGACAAGCGTACTGATCCTTTGCATACTCCATCACCAAGTGGGCCTTCCAGTCAACTAATACACCTGTCAATGCAAAAATGGATGGCCTCTGGGATAATGCATCAGCTACCACGTTGTTCTTCCCCTTGACAAATTCAATGTCAAAGTCATAGGCCTGTATCCTTCTTACCCATTTTTGCTGCCTTTCATTCAAGTCCTTTTGCTCTAGTAGGTATTTAAGACTGTTGTGATTTGACTTGACTACAAATCGTGCACCTACCAGATATTGCCGAAATTTGGCTAGTGCGTGCATGATGGCCAGCATTTCTTTTTCATAAATGTTGTAGAGTAGCTTAGGACTTCTGAGTTTCCGGCTCTCATAGGCAAGAGGGTGCCTATTCTGCATCAGTACGGCCCCTATACCTTCTCCTGAAGCATCACACTCCAATGTAAAAGGTAGGTTGAAATCTGGAAGGGCTAGGATTGGACATGTGCTCATTACCTTTTTCATCTTATCCATCGTACTTTGAGATTCTTCACTCCATTTGAAGGCTCCCTTCTTAGTCAAATCGGTGGGAAGACCCCTTGACAAATTTCTTGTAGTATGTGCACATGCCTAGAAACCCCCTTAACTCTGTGAGTGTTTTAGGAGTAAGCCACTCCATAATGGCTTTTATTTTCTCCTGATGCACCTGTACCCCCTTTTCTCCAATGATGTGTCCCAAGTAAAGTACCTTTGTCATTCCAAACTCACATTTGGACTCCACATGCTGAAGGTGTTCCTCCCACATCTTGCTGTAAATGAGCAAGTCATCAAAAAATACTAACAAGTGTTTCCTCAGTTGTTTGTTGAACACATGGTTCATGCAAGATTGGAACGTGGCTGGGGCATTGGTTAAACCAAAGGGCATCACCAAGAACTCATAATGGTTGTAATGACACCTGAAAGTTGTTTTTGAGATGCCTTCCTCCTTCATCTTGATCTGATGGTAGCCAGAATGTAGGTCAATCTTTGTGAAATAGACAGCTCCATGCAATTCATCCAACAACTCATCAATCCTAGGTAGAGGGTACCTGTTTTTTATTGTCTTTTTATTCAAAGCCCGGAAGTCAATGCACATCCGCATAGTTCCATCTTTCTTCTTGACCAACACTACTGGGGAAGCAAAGGGACGAGCTTGGCCTGATGTGCCCCATGTCCAAAAGTTCTTTGATGGCTTTCTCTATCTCATCCTTGTACTTCTTCGGATGCCTGTATGGTGTGGTGATGACTGGTTTAGCTCCCATCTCTAGCTCAATGATATGCTCAAACCCCCTGTCTGGTGGCACTCCTAGAGGTATCGGCCCAAACACCTTGCTGTGTTTGTCAATGATCTCTTGGATTTCTGGAGTGTAGTGAACCTTACCCTGCTCGTCCACACGTGTTGAAATCCTACACTCAGCTGCATACACGATCTCTTCTCTCCTGAAGATGGCCTCCATCCTCTTAGCCGTGACTATCTTGGCAGAATTGCCCGTCATGCCTATTACACATTATTTTCGTCATCCCTATGACCGTTAATGATGTAAACCTATTTTTTGCCTTCAGAAGGGTCAGTGGCCTAAGTTCCTGAAGAAAGAAGGGAGAAGAACTTTTCCTGAGAGAAGAAGTTGCATTTTCCTTTGTAAAAACCCTATAAAAAAGGAAGTTCGCAGGTTGCTATATAGGTAGGGTGCGAGAATGCCTGATTCTCGCAGGTTGCACTATAGCTGGGTTGCGAGAGGTTCACAGGTTGCTCTATAGGCATGGTGCGAGAATGCCTACATGTGGGAAAAACAAGCGTTTTCTCGAATCTTCTAGAAGGAGAAACTTCCATGGTGAGGTGGCATCTGAATGGTTTGGATCTTACTCACTTTCATGATTTGGTGGGATCATCCTAACCTCCTCACCTTATCCTCTTCATCTTATAAAAGGAGAGGAGCTCTCATGGAGAAAGTTAGCTTGGAGCTCTTGGGATTGGCTAAGTTGGATTTGGCTTGGAATTATTAGCTTGGTTAGAGTGGTTTTGAGTTTTGCCTTTGTCAAGATAGATTGTGAATACTATCAGATCTGTGCTCTTAGAATTGTTGGGGTGAAAGTGTGTGGGGAACAAAGGACAGTTGGAAGGGACCTTACAACATCAAGGCCATGGTTGTAATCTCTCTTTCACATTTAATATGATACAGTAATATGATTCTCTCCTATAAAGCTTGTTGTGTTTTATTGTATGATTCCTTGATCACATACATAGGTTTATATTGAGTTTATGCTATTACTATCACTTTGGTTGGTTGTGTTCTTTTGCAGGTTCATCATTGTATGAGTGTTGGAACGGAGCTAGGATGGCGATGGCGATGGCGAGAGGAAGCGACATTCAAACGGTATATCACTCATCCGTCCTTAGTTAGTAAATTCAATATGTAAAACTTAAGGAAAGCGTCAAGTTTTGGTGTGTTTTGTCCTAGATCTAGGTGGATCTAGGGAGATCAGTTAGTGTCTGCACCTACCGATTAGATCTAGGTGGATCTAGGGAGATCAGTTAGTGTCTGCACCTACCGATTAGTCTGATAACAAAATTGGCGACCATATTAGGGAATGGATTGTTTCCTAGTTAGTCTAGTTTCCCTTCCTTTGATTGCTTGTTTTCTGGTTTCTGAGTCTGTGGGACATCCATCCAGACTCTCTGGATCTAGAGGTTCACTTAGATTCCCTGTCCTTTTTCAAAAATTTCTTTGATTACAGACATTCTCGCATTGTACCTCTATATAGCCTGCGAAAACCATTGATTTTCGCACCCTGCTGTTAGATCTAGTGCGAACTTCTCGCACCCTACCAGTGTCTAGCCTGCGAGAATACCTAATTCTCGCACTGTGTGAGATCGGAAGAGC
>CBVK0101692306.1:0-61145 GCA_900067695.1 Picea abies | reverse complement strand
GACCTTTTGGGGCTTCTAGATGACATATGAGGGTCCTCCAACTTTGTAAGTCCATAAATCTCAAACCGTGAGGAGTTATGTGACATTACACATACCACCAGAAATGGAATGAAATTTACTATCCATATAGAATAGTATTATCTGAAAATATATCATTACACATACCATTATCCATCAAAGAAACTTGGGTCCATTACCCAAACTTGGGGTCTCCAACTTCTCATGGCCATAACTCTCTAACCGGGAGGAGTTATGTGACATTCCACGTACCACCAGAAATGGAATGAAAAGAACTATCCATATAGGATATTTTACCTGAAAAATTCATTGTCCTTCATCTCAGTATTCCACAATTAATCATGGGTTCTCTTACTCTGCAAAGCATCTTCCTGTGAGGGCTTTCACCATAGGGGGACTACTTAGGAGTTCATCCATATTTACTTCTTATCAACCATGAAAAGACAATAATGATTCATATTTACATCAAAAAATCTTGGGTCCATTACCCAAACCTTTGTGATGTGAGGCTTTCTTCAAGGGTTGACATCAATGACAACCAACCTTAATCAACACATTTATGGGTGTTGGCCATCCTCTAATGGCTTCGATCTTCTCTGGATCTACTGCTATGCCCTACTCTGAAATAATGTGTCCCAATTAATGGATCTTCTTTTGATAGAAAGAACACTTACTCAACTTGGCATACAACTGATGTTCTCTCAGTAATTGCAATACCAGTCTTAAGTGATGTTCATGCTCCTATTCAGACTTAAAATAGATAAGTATGTCATCAAGGAATACTATGACAAACTTGTCTAAATAATTTCTCAATATGCCATTCATTAAGCACATGAAGACAATTGGTGCATTGGTTAGTCCAAAAGGCACCACTACAAATTCATAATTCTCATACCTGGTCCTAAGGGTTGTCTTATGAATGTCTTCTTCCTTGCTTCTTACCTAATGGTATCCTGCCCTCAGGTCAATCTTTGAGATTATCTTTTCTCCTCTTAGTTGTTCAAAGAGGTCATAAATTCAGGGTAGAGGATACTTGTTCTTTATAGTGTACTTGTCCAACTGTCAGAAATCAATACACAGCCTCAAGGTTCCATCCTTCTTTTTGACAAAAAGTAATGGTGCTCTCCAAGGTGAAACACTTGGACGTATGTACCCTTTCTTTAACAATTCTTCCAACTTCATTTTTATTTCTTTTAACACTAGTGTGCTCATTTTCTAAGGTGCTTTTGACATCAGGGCAACTCTTGACACTAAATCAATTGAGAAATCTATCTCCCTTCTTGGTGGCAATCCAAGTATTTCTTGGAATACATCTTCAAATTCCTGTAGTACCAAGAAATCTTCAAGTCTTGGACCTTTTGTATTATCTGGATCTTCCACATGAGCTGCATACATTTGACATCCTTTCCTAAAACAACTTTTCAGCTACAAGGTTGAAATATCTCTTATAGAGATGGGTCTTGGAACTCCTTTCACAGTGCTCTGTTTTCCATTTCCATCAAGACATGTAAATGTCTTTTTATGACAATCTAGGACATCATGATTCTTGTCCAACCAATCCATTCCAATCAGAATATCATAAGACCCCAATGGTATGATATTTAGATCCATACTAGTATTCACACCATTAAGAATTATGGAACAACTTCTAACCACATCATGGATTCTTCTTTTGGTCCCAGTGGATAATTGAACCAAACTTGTTTTTCCAAGTTTACTTTTCTCCAAATGTAATCTATCCACTATCTAAGGATCAATGTAACAATGAATTTCTCCTGAATCAATCAAAATAACAACAAGTTGATTTATGATCTTACCTTCCACCTCGATCATATTGGACTGGTACTCTTCTTGTCGATCATTTAAAGATGCATATATTCTTCTCATATCTTCGACTATTGTAGCCTCTTGGATGTTATGCATAGTATTCACTCTTTCTTTTCTATGTGGGAAATCCTTGTACATGTGATCTTCCTTGCATCCCCAAAATTGGATTGGTGGCCTTCCCCTTTTTCCCAAGGAATCTTCCTTCTTGAAATCTCCCTTAGCATACTAATCTTGATTATTTCTATTACGCTCATTCCTACTGAAGGGAGGTTTGAACCCCTTCCCCCTCTAATCGTACATCACATTTTTCTTGTCCTTCCAATATTTTTACAGGGATTCTCTTCCCTGGCCTTGCTCATACATGTATTTAGCCTTCTTGATAGCTTCAGTCAAGATCTTGGTTTCATCATATTTCATCGTTTCCTTATAAAAGGCCAACAGTCCACTCAGAAACATCTATATTTTTACTTTCTCATCACCAATGAACCTGACATACTTTAACAATCCCAAGAACTTGTTCTCGTATTCTTTCATAGTCATGATTCCCAATTGAAGTTCAAAGAAATCATACATTTTCTTGTCATAGAAATGCTATGAGAGGTACTCCTTCTGGAAGTACTTCTTGAACTTCTTCCAAGTGATCCTACTTTCATTAACATGTTCCACTTTCTTTAGTTGGTCCCACCATATTGCAACTTTTCTGTGTAAATGGTAGGTGGAAATGCTAGCTTTCAGTTTGGAAAAATAGTTATGCAACTAAAAATATCTCCCCAGCCCAAGAAACCATGCTTCGGCATCATCTTCCCTTTCTCTTTCACCCCTAAAGGAAGGTGGCTTGAGCTTCCTCAACTCTCATTGCAAACTATCTACCTCTTGTTTCCTTCTTTACTGTCTAATAGGAGACACCTTTGGAATGCTTACAGGATCATCCGTTGCATAAAAATTTCTTTTCGAGTAGGGAAGTGAGTGGTTTCCATGAGCTCTGCTAGCACTTATGGAATAACCAACTCTTCCACAATCATTCCTTCTTTCATGGCACCTGCCTTCTTCCTTTTGTCTTGAGTTTGATCCCTTCTTCGTTTGTCTCTGCAATTGATTTAAGCTCTGCAACACTCGATCATTTATCTAACTTTTCTCTCTCATCAGTCTCTCATTGTCTTCTTTGTAGCTTTGCACTTCCATCTTCAGGCTTCTTAGCGTTTATATTAACGTTTCTTGTTCTCCTTTTCCATTGTGTCCATTAGACTATGTATTTGCATTACCAACTCTGGTATTCTGGCCTTTGGACTCCTTATCATGACTGGAGGCTCCCTCACTTTCTTCCATTTCCTCAATATGCATATTGAGATGATGTGCATAAGACCCTTAATTCTACAAAATGTGCAAGAAACCATTTTGTTAGAATTATGCATATGATAAACGAAATTTCCAAACCATGCTACAGGTCTCTTTCTTCTTCTTTTTTTTTCACGAAGATCATATCCCCATTCTCCAAAAATAATAGTGTCCTATTATCCTTGGCCAACACATAACTCATCCTACGTAGATGCTTCCTTCGAACCACCTTCCCAGGTGACCATGACTAGAAACCGTGGCTAAATACTTCCTTAGCAATTTTCTATCTCAAGGACAACCAATTTGGCCCTTAGCCCTCCTTCCCTCAGCTCTCAATGTGCATATGACCGTGGCCATGACCATGTACTTAGTTGAAAAATCATTTGTCCATAGCTTCGAGACTTTGTAACTTTTATCCAGGACCGAATCAACAGTCCTTGTCCTATTTCATGATCAATGATCGAGATCCACTTCGGGACTCCATGCTTCAGGAGTCTCAAATTTCCTCACTTTCTTCCTCCCAGAACTCTTTTACCCATAGTTCATGATCTATCAACGGGTCTCCTCCCATAGATCAACAGCTGTGAATCGCTTTGGATATTCAGGCTTCGAAAGTTTAAAACTTTCCTCCTGCACTTTCTCCCAAATTGATTTCACCTGAATTCAACGATCCTTTGACGTGTGTCTTTTGGAATCAATGGTCGATATGTACTCCGACCTTCGAGAGTTTTTGACCCAACCCTACCTATCACATCTTTCCCCTCTGGAGTGCCCAGTCTTCGGACTGCATGATCTATCACCACGTGGTGAAATACTAGAAGAGGACAGGTGACCCAATTAAGCGAGTGACATGTGTCACATTCTAACTGACTTTTCAATACTCCAAATGCTCAAAAATTGCTGACACGTGGCACAAATTCCATGTGTCCACATCATCCTAGGTTATGTCCGCAAGTCACATCACTTTGGAAAGTCTGGGGCCCACATCACCTCCATGTGACGTCATTGTGCCCCATCACTTTGGCTCTTCAGGCTTTGAGACTTCGGGAGTTTCCATACTAGCACACTTTGAATTCTTTCGAACTCGACATTCCTGAACTAACCAATCTATCGCCATGTGTCCTCCTAGATCGAACGACTATGTTTTACTTCGGTTCTTCACCCGAATTCCATGGATCTGCACCGCATTCCCTCCTTAATCTGATGACTATGATTTCTTCGGGTCTTCGGACTTCAGAAATCTCAAATTTCAAAACTTATCTGGCCCCATTGGCTTTTATCTGAAGCCATGGATCTGGTGACGCATGGATCTCGGAATATCAATGGTTGAGATCCTCTCAAATGATTGGATGATAGAGATTTACTATGGCTCTCCATCTCTCTGGGCTTCGGGAGTCTCAAATATCAACTGAAAACCTCTCGAACAAATTCCTCAAGAGTTACTAATCTTCTGATACATAACCTCTTGGTGATCGACAGTCAGGATCTACTTCAGATAATCCAGCAATCGACATTTACTT
Organism: Picea abies; assembly: GCA_900067695.1. Classification (NCBI taxonomy): domain Eukaryota; kingdom Viridiplantae; phylum Streptophyta; class Pinopsida; order Pinales; family Pinaceae; genus Picea; species Picea abies. Next base: position 56,445 of record CBVK0101692306.1, on the reverse strand, counting down.
TGGGTCTCTGGCTCTTCGAGATTTGATAGTTTCAACTCTCAACTTGTCCTCGCTCACTCTTTCTCGGAGTGCTTTCACCCGGAGCACATGATCAGTTGACACGTGTCCTCCTACAGATCGATGATCCCCAACTACTTCTGCTCTTTGAAGTTTTGATGTTTGAGCCCTAACCTATCACATCATTGCATTCCTTTCAATTTGTGGGGCCATGTATTAGAGGTTTGGAGTAACCCTCTTTACACCCCGCAATTGTCCTGATGCGGACATGTAACCCCTTGGGGAAACCGTGGTTTGGATTGTGGGATTGCCTTGGGAAATTATCTCCCATGCAACTTGGTTCCCTGCAATGCCTCTATTTAATCTCCTAGTGTGTGTGTGTGTGTCACTATTTAATCTCCCCTCATATGGATTTTACAAAAAGGAATATTAATGGTGTCTACTATTTGCAATCTTGTTGGTTTTAATTTCTATTAGGATTTATTGACATGTCTTAAAAAGTGTTTTTGGGTTTTTACTAAACACTAAATATAATTATGTTATTATTTACTACAGTATACAGTTCACACATTCGTATATTCTCTAGATGTTGTATCAATGCAATGCTACACATTAGAATATCAAAGATCAGGTATGTCTTGTCTTTTTTCTTCTTTTTATGGCTTCTTAAGATTCCTTTTATTTATTTATTTTTAAATTACCATCATTTGTGTGCCACTATGGGGTGAGTAATTCTATCTAATGAACCACACCCAACTATGTAGCATATATAATTATTTTTAGCTCATCATATCATATGATTCACACAACTAATCTAATAGTTCAACTTGTTTTTTTTTGGTTGTTTATAAGTAATCCCTTAGATATCATAGTATAAGGATAACCATAATTATGAAATAGAGTATTTGAAATGAATGAGATATAGATACCAATTCCATGAGAAGAACATGATAGCTCGATGACTGGTAAGAAATAACCGAAGCACATGGAATCTGTACTAGTAACTCCATTGTATCAGCTTAGAGTACTAGTATATCGAGTGTGATTGATTATGGAATATGTATTATTATTGTTTACATAATGTGTTTTTAATGTGCACTGGCATATGCATAGACAATTTTCATGGCTCTAGTTTCCACTTTGTCAAGTTTTTTTTTCCTTGGTGCTATCAGTTTTCTCTTCTTTTTCTCAAACATTGATTGTTTTACATCCTTTAGTTGACTTTAAATGTTCATTGAAGTTGTGTTTATGTCTATTTTTTATCTCTATTTACAAGTGTCTTATTCTTTTCATTGTAATAGGCTAGCCTCAAAACTGACCATAGAAAAAATATTTGCAAAAAGAATACATGGAAAGGAACATTGTCAAAAGATATGTAATAGCAAGAAGAAAATAAAAGTAATAGAAAATTTGAATGCACTACTGTAATTTTATTTGATCCCCTCAACTCCCTTCTTAAATAAACAATTTTCAATGGCTTGACATTTGTGCCTTCTCCAAATATTTCAAAAATCTGATATGCTTGTTTCAATTATTTTTCCTTGCTATCACGTAGAGATATTGTTCTTTGACCTTCATTATGCTTTAGTGCTACTTCTTCCATAGTGGTTTTCATATTCAATTCTATGGACTCAAACTATACAAGAATAAAATTGAAGAAGCACACACTCTTGCATGAATCAAATACTTTTGCAATGGTAGTAGATGGATCCCTCTCACAAGACTTTATTCTTATTGCTCACTTGTTGTTCAATTTTAAAATTTTCTACTATGATGTATGGGGTTGCTTATTCAGTTTATTCACAATCTTGCTTCATTTCTATAGACTTCAATGGAGATATGTATAGAAGTCATTTCCCATTTTTGGATATGCTATGTTGGAATAGATCCAATGTTATCTTATCTATGCAAAATGAATTTAGCCCATAATTCCTCCATGATTTGCACAAAGTTCATGATCATATGGAATATTTGCAAAGAATGTCCATACCAACATCCACACACCTCATTGATGGTGATAATGGTTTGTGGGGATATTGTTTTTCATCAAATGGTTATCTAGGTGGCTGAACATTAGTATTTTTATTTGGTCCTTTAGAAGGGTGTTATCAGGCTAATTGTTAAGTGCGGACACAAATCAATCACCCTAGCTTCACTACAAAACTAGAACAAAACAAGACAGTACACTACTCTTTCCTTAGTTTTCAATTATCAAATGAGAAATGGATCTAGAACATACCTTTTAAATATTGAATATTTGAATTCACGAATGAAATCCAAGCTTCGTCATGAGGTTTATGAGAAATATCTGCAAATAAGCACAAGCCAACAAAGACAAGAATAACAAAGTCTGTTTGATATGAAACTATGTACATGATCAAGGAATCATACAATATGAACAAATAACATTCATATAGGAAAGAAAAGTATATATGTATTAAATACTATGGAAGAAAGATACAACCAGATGCCTTGATGTCATCATGTTCCTTTCAATAGTTCCTTGCTTCCCACACACTTCTACTCCATGGATTTTGAGATCATGGATTTGATAGCTACTCACAATCTATCTTGACAAAGAAAAGATCAAATCTACTCTAACCAAGCTAACAATATCAAGCCAAAAAAAACTAAGCTTAATCCCAAGACAAGCTAACTTTCTTCAGGAGAGCTCCTCTCCTTTTATAAGTTGAAGAGGATAAGGTGGGGAGGTTAGGATGATCCCACTAAATCATGAAAGTGAGTAAGATCTGAACCGTTCGAAGGCCACCTCACCATATAAGCTTCTCCTTCTATAAGCATCAAGAAGACGCTCATTTTTCCCACATATAGGAATTTATGCACCTTAGCTATAGTTCAACCTGTGGAAACTCTGCATCCTAGCTATAGTACAGCCTGCAGAAATTGGGCATTTTTGCACCCTGTGTATAGAGCAACCTACGGAAATCCTATTTAATAGGATTTTTACAAAGGAAAATATAACTCTTCTCTCAGTAAAAGTTCTTCTCCCTTCTTTCTTTAGGAATTCAGGCCACTGATCCCTCTGAAGAAAAAAGATAGGTTTACATCATTAATAGTCATAGGGATGAAGAAAATAATGTGTAACAGAGAGCCCCCCAAATTATGAAGTTAGAATAGAGTGATAGCTGAAATACTTTGTTGAGTGTGTGTAGGAAACAAGGAACACGTCAGTTGGAAACCTGCCAACAAAAAAGGAAATACAGTACAATAATATATCATCACTGAGGTAGGCATTCCCATACTCAGAATATAAATGACTCAAAGCATAAATGATGACATGCGAAGATCCATGTCAAGTAATACAGGTCATGGCCACCAAACATACACTGTGGATCCGTGTCATTATGAATCAAATATGAACATAACCACCAAAAATACATTGTGGATCTATGTGTTAAAGACTCAAATTTGAACATAGCCATGAGACATACAATGTGGATCTATGCACCAGTACAACCTGAATATACTCCAACGCAATTTGAATCTGTCAGAAAAGATCCAGGGTCTTCATCTCCACCACTCTATAGTACAAATCTAACCATGCAAATACATGTGATGAAGTCAAACATGGTAGAAACCACTTGATTACCAGTCATTAGTGTATACCGTTAACAAGTGTGAGGGAAATAACCATTGATTTCAATGACTCCCAAGGTACTCTAGTGCAATCCAACAAATCTGAATTAATGAGCTAAAGTCGAACACTCGACGAAGTCTCTTGATCAGGGGTCAGTAATGAAAACCCACTGTCGAAAGCAAGGAAACCTTCCATTGAGCCATGCAAGTTTCAAGGTACCAATTAGTTTCTAATTCTAATTCATGGATAATGAGTTGAAGTCGATAGGAAAAGACTCATCACAGTAGGGCCTTAGTGTATCCCCCATCAATGACATGAAACGGGTAACAAGATTTGAAGTAGATCAGAGTAACCAGTGACTCAGGACTGATTCGGGGATGGTCGATGCAATAGAAGGCTTAAGGAATGAAAAAATGGTTGACACAATATAAGGTTTTCCGGGCTGAAATTCTCTTTGAACATATTGATGACACAACAACTGTCTTGGAAACACTGACTCAACAACAGGGATCACAAACAATAAGGGTAATCTTATAAAGGAGTATGATCAAGAGACAAGTGGATTTTCCAACCTAGACACAAAGCAAGTGAAAGGGTGTCATGTTAAAAAATGACTCTTCCATAGAATACTTGTTTAGATACATTTCTTTCCCAATCCCCCCCACCACCATTTCTAGCTAGTACCTCTTTATTTTTACACAAGATTGAGGAGGATAACATATGCTTGTAGATGTAATCTCATCCTTTGGATTAGTCCCTCAGAGTATTTTTAATGAACCCTAAGAAGGAGTGGTTCGGTTCCATATAGGTCTTTCGATGTTTGTTTAATGAGTCCAAAGAGAGAAAACTTGGGGGGTTTTCATATTTAGAGAGTCTAAAAAACACTTAAAGAGGACTCTCTCAGTTCCTTTTTTGTAAATTAGTTTAATGAGACTGAAAAAGTGATAAACTATCTCCCATCAAACATTTTCTTCAAATACTTTGACGAGCGTGAAAATAACAAGGTTGCTCAACAATCGTTTCATGTTTATAGAGTCTAAAAAGAGCTTAAAGGGAACTCCAGGGGTTTCCTTTTTTGTATAACCTTTACAAGTCCAAAAAAGTGATAAAAGTATACTCGTTTACATCCTCATGTATTTACGAGAATGAGAAAGAACAAAGACTAAGCTCGGTAACTTATTCTCATGTATTTACAAGCATGAGAAAGAATAAATACTAAGCTTGGGATTGTTTTCATTTTTACACAAGCTTAAAACAAAACAAAATTATGCTTGGGATAGATTTTATTTTTTACACAAGCTTAAAACTAGCCAAAAATATGCTTGAACCTGGTTTCATTTTTACACAAGCTTGAACCGGAGGAAACTATGCTTGAGGTAGGTGGTTTTATTTTTTACACAAGCTCGAACCAAAGAAAACTATGCATGTGACTTCCCAACGCATTATCCAGGGATGGTTGGTACTTAGCCCCCATCTTAAGAAGCTAGCAGTTCAACTTCAGCATGAAGTCCATAGGCTGAAAGGATTGGCCACCAAGCTTTGGTTCATCCAACGGCAAAGGAGGATGAAATGAATCTTCAAATACTATACATAATGAATTACTTGTCTCAAAGATAAAGGGGGAAATCTATTTCATTTTTTAACAAGATTGTCACAGAGAAGAAAAACTATGCTCGGGAATCCAGGTTCAATCCCCATACCTCTATTTCATTTTTTAATGATCTTAACATAGAAACATGAATTATGCTTGTAACCTCTATGTCATTTTCTAATGAGGTTGCCACAGAGACAAAAAAACTATCCTCATAGCTAGTTTCATTTTTTAATGAGCTTGAAATCAGAAAAGCATGCTCGAAGATGGTTTCATTTTTTAACGAGCTTGAAATCAGAAAAGCATGCTCACAACTGGTTTCATTTTTTAATGATATTGAAATAAAAAAACCATTCTCAAAGATGGTTTCATTTTTTAATGAGCTTGAAATCAGAAAACCATGCTCAAGGCTGGTTTCATTTTTTAAATGAGATTGAAATCAGAAAACCATACTCATGACCTCTTCTCGATCATGGCTTCCAAGAGGATAAAGCTCTAGAAGGACACCATGTCAAGGGACAAAACTCAGTCATGGCCTCCAAGATATCTTCCCTCAATGGAAGAAATACACTCTGGAAAGAACACATGTTGAGGGTCGAGACAGGGGTAAGGAGATCAGGCTCCAATAGCCCCACTGAAGAAATCACCATGTCAACTACTGGTTCCAAGTCATAAGATATTGAGCTTACAATGAGAGGATCATTTACATCGACAGTTGAAGGCATGGGAGACAACACCACATAATTGACCTATGGCAAGGGCGATACCGTCTGCATATAAGAACTGTTTAGGGAGTTCATTGAGTTGATGGTCAAGTCAGGGCCAAAAAATGAAATTTTATTAATAGTCACCACTCCTCCATCATGTGGGAAAGATATCACACTAAAAATAGTGGACACAATATCTTTCATAGCATAGACATAATCTCACCCAAGGAGTAAATCGAAATCCAAGGGGTCTTGGACTACCATAAAATCAATAAAGACAATTTTTTCTCCCAAAGTTACAAGAAATCGAGGAAGGATTCCTAAAGAGTGACTGGTTCATCTGTTAATAGCAAATAGAGTCTCGGTAACTAACACAAGCTGAGGATAACCCAAATATTTCCAAGCAAGAGAGGACAAAATGATAACGAATGAGCCTTTGTCTATCAGTGTCTAAGGAACGTACTGACCACAAAATTGTACCGTAATCTTGAAAGGAATGTGAGAGAGAAGATGAGGTCCAGTTATCACATCCCAATTAAAAATGATGGCTTCATTACTTGGAGGGGGTTCCATGAGATAAGGAGGAATACCCCCGAGCATGGTAGATTTTGTATCAACAATAAAAACATGAGCAGTATCGGGTTTACTATTGAGCGAAAGATTAGGATCGACCGATGATGAGATCAGATCAACCACTTGGGTTGCATTCTCCAAGGGAAGAATGGGGTCGATGGGTGGAAATGGATCGAGCGCTTGGGTTGCACTCTCTAATGGGATAGTGGGATCAATCGAATATGGGATCAGATCAACCACTTTTTCAACTGGTTCAACTAAGGATGTGACCATATTGACCACATGATCAACCAGACTGATCGATGAAGGGGACAGGTTGATCATTCCATCAACTACAGGTGGGTCGAGAGTAATCTTGTGATAAACAACTGGAATTTGAGGCTATGAAATAGTCACGTCTTCCAGGAATTTCGAGGCTTCATCCATACAAGGGAAAAGGTGAGTTAGATGACTCCCTCTGCATAACATACATGAGAGCTTGACTCTACTTTTTTTCTTCCCAATGGTATCTTGACTAGTTGACAAGAGGTCATCAACATGTTGTTCAGAGGCTGACGACATGGGTTGGTGAGGGCATGTAGACCATGCTTCTATAACCTTGGATAGACCAGGAAAATCCTTAAGAAGATGGCTACCCTTACAAAGCTTGCAAGGGTACTTGGGCTTTCGGGTTGTTTGGGTGATCTTGGCATCATCAACACTCCCAACATGATTAACAGTAACTGGTTGTTTTCCAACATGTCCAGCAGTGATTGGAAGTTTGGACTATTGCTTATTTTTCTTCTTCTTCTTATCCGCCGAGTTACTAGCTCGAGAGCTTTCACTTGGTGAAGAATATGAAATGGAAGAAGAACTTGCAAGTGAAGAAGGTGAAGAAGATCTTACTGGTGAAGAATTAGGATCAACATGAGGTTTATGTTCTTGGGCGAAAGTGCTTACAATCGAAGCACTAGCTGCATTCGAGATTACCTGAGTGGAAAACAACCATACCGGTAATCCAATTGTGAGACCTGGAAGGCTCAAAGTAGTGATGTGAGGAGGGCCAATGTTTCTGTAAGAAGGAAAAACAAAAGGTTCCCCTTGCAAAGGGGTTCCCTCATTGTTCACTCTGGGAACTGACACCCTTAAATAGAAATCCTACCTAGAGCCTGCTACGGAAAACAAACAACACATGCTCAAAATCTAGTAAGCAAACAAGCAAACAAAACCTTCTTACGATGAACACACTTTATCTCCATTAAAATGCATCAAATATTAGGTTATTCTATAGTATTATGTCTCATGATCAAAATCCTACATGTGGACATTACACGCCTTCTTACCATATTTGGGTTTTGCACACCTTGCTATCACTAAATTGCTTATATTTCCTTATTAAAAAAAAAACTCTGCAAAATCTTGACCATTAACATGCATAGAACAAGCAACTTGTTAGTCTAGAACAACAACTTATATCTCATGAAAAATACATGTTATAGTTCAATATTCTACACTTTTTTTTATAATTTTATATTCTCAAGGCTAAGGAGTTCTTTCATTAATATTTCAATTTTCTTCTAATTTAGCCCAATGTTTTCTTGCATTTGTATGCCCATTGGTAAACAATGATCACATATCAATATGGTTGTTGATTGTGCTTATACATTCACCAAAATGTATATTTCCATATATTATTCCCCAATTCTGTAGGGCTTACAAGTTGTACATATAGCTATGTTAATAAAGATATTGGTAATTTGGAAATCAAATAAAATACTAGAAAACCTTAGGATACAACTCCATTTGAGTTGATGTATTCATAATTGAGTTGGTTTGAAAACTTACAGTAGGAAATTACAAAGATTTATCCCATTTGTGAGAATAAATTCATCTCTAAACTATGTTATCATGGGTATTCCTTGCTAATTGTGTGCTCTCATCAAATTTTCTTTCATAGTTTTGCAAAATTTACATGACATAAAATCAAACAATACTCACATTTAAAAATGAATGAACCCATTCTGTATTACAACCCTTCACATAAAAAGTATGAAAGATGCATTAAGTAAATAATAGGAATATTTTCCTGTAATTGCTAACCCTCAAAGGCACTCTCTTGCATTAATATTTATTATTATTATTTTAAAATAGATATATTTCATCTCTCTTGTGACGAATAGGATCATCGATAGTATTGATAGTTCATCACAACTATTGACACTCCATCGCTCTTGTGATGAATAGTTCTTCACAAAAACTAGGATAGGTCATTTCTCTTGTGAAGAATAGGATCATCTATAGTATTGATAATTCATCACAACTATCGATGCTTTGTCGCTCTTGTGACAAATAGTTTGATGGGTGGTCTATATGCACTAAAAAAACATTAAAAACCCTCAATTAAATTGTCAACCCTGGGCAAGTAAACTTAGAGTTGTAGCACTATATGCGCCAAGGCAGAAAGGCTAGAGGTAGTATAGTCTAACTAAGGATATGGGCTATCTGAGAACTAATCTATTCAAGAAAAGGCTATTAATGATCAAACCCTATCAAGAAACTTAAACTATTTATCCTAAGTAACTTTTGAATAATGGATTGATGAATTGTCCTAAGAAAGAAGATGAAAATCCTACTTAAATAAAATTAACTTAATCATTACAATAATCAAAATCAAACTATCTAATTAATCTATCTAATGAGCAATAACAACAACAAACTAATTTAATTAACCTACTCAAATTCAATAAGAAGCAATAAGTAAGTAAATAAACAAGCAAGAAACTATCCTATTAAAGCAAGTAAATAGGAAAGAAACTACCCTATCAAAGCAACTAAACAAGCAAGCAATCAACTAACTAACCTATGGTAACTTCTACAACAAGTAAACTAATCAAAATTACTCAATAAACAACTAATCAAACTAATAAGAAAGTGAACTCTATTCTTAAATTAAACTTCATAATTACTTCTAATTTACGAAAGGAAATTCTAATCTACTAAATTCAAAGCATCATGACAATAAAAGTAATCAACAATTACTCTTTAATCTATGATAAGAAAACTATTCTTTAATCTACCAAAGCAAGAAGAGTATTCTCTAATCTACAAAAGCAAGAAATCTTCAAATATAGTGTTGATGGTTCTGTCTTCGGTGTCTTGTGATATCACGATGGCATTTAACAATTAACGATAATTCAAGAGGGATAAACTCAATATTGACTTCTATAGAAAAGTTAAAGGTATGAATTAGACAACCTAATGAGAACTTGGACATTATAGAAGAAACATCAACTACCCTGCAAATCCATGTGATTCTTCAATTCATGCATTAATCATCAACAATATGGAAACACTATTCTATTAAATTCAAACGCATTCTATGCTAGTGTAAGAAAATTCATACTACTTGGAGATTCATAACTAAAAACTAAACTCAATAATCAAACTTCGAATTAAAATTTCAACCTAGATCTAGAATGGAAATTGCATAAAGTAAATTAAACTGATCCTATTTTAACAATTTAAATTGTACTCATAAAACATAAATCAAATCCTATTTCTATTTCAGCATATAACAAGATAAGAAAACTAAGAACTAATTGAGAAAACTAGATAATAAAATTGAAAACTAAATTCAAAGCTAACAACTAATCATCCATTGAAACCTTGCCAAAGAAACCATGAACTAAATACTTTGTTTTAACTATGTTTTAAACTCTATTTCATCATATATAAATTCTAACTACCATCTAATTACAAACAGGGGTTAGTGTCTAAGCTTGCAAGATCTCTCCTATCAATTAAAAAGACATGTTTTAATTACTCTATCCTTCATAATAACCTACAAAAAGAAACTAAAGTAATTAAACTAAGAACATCAATTATACAGTAAGTAACAATAATAAAAGCTCATGTATAGGAAATAAAAGAATTGACAACTACACTATGTGAATTCACAAGCTAATTGACTGAATATTCACCCAGACCACTGGTGACCCCCCCAGTAGGTTGTGGCTACTCCTCAACGATGAATCACGAGCTGAAGCAACACGATTTCGACATTAAAATTAAAAACACAGTTTTACACAGTTTTAGAGAGAAATGTCTTGAAATGGAAAAACAGAGCTTAACTATTCTTTTCTTAGTTGTCTGACCATTGTTGTGGTATTTATAGAAGTTACAAGTTGACAGGTCGACCACTGGAAGGGTCGACCTCCTCTAAAAACAGTAAATTACAATTAATGCATCTTAACCGCCAGTGGCTTCTAGAAACAAAGCAAGCCAATAAACGCCCAGCATAACAACCCAATCCAAGTTGTCAGAAGCTTAGTAGTTGGAGGCCATGAGAACAAGGAAAACTCATGTTGTTGATTTTCCCATCACTGGTCATCGATATGATAACCACCAACTCTCCCACTATTTTAGTGTAGGACAGTGTTGGATGAAGTTCCGGATGGAGTTCCGAATGCAGTGCCGGATGGAGTACCAAATGGAGTGTTGGATGCAAAAACGACTTGTGACTTTTCCCTGTGACACACAGAACACGAATTAGCTTCATGGAATCATTGAAAAATGCTGAATTATACTTAAAACCATCATAAAACATCAATCATACATACCTGGTATGAGCCATGATGATTTAACACAAAAATCATTCAAAACTTATTCAAAATAGGAAAATACACATACAATATTGGCCAAAAAGGATCTAATCATCACCATTAAATTAACCATATCGTGAGCCCAACATAATTTGTTGCAAAAACTATGATAGGTTATTTATCTTGCGATGAAGAGGATCATCGATAGTATTGATATTTTGTCGCAAGAACTGCTTGGTTCATCGTAAGAATGATGAACTATCGTTACCATTGAAGATACCTTACGCTTGAATTGTTTTTCTCAAGAAATACTATGGTCATCTCTCTTGTGATGCACACCCTAGGTTGTCCATCTAGCAAAGATATCCCTAGGTTGTCATTCTTTTGATGATCATCATTGGTCATCTCTCTTGCAATGAGCATCGTAGGTCATCTCTCTTGTCACGACCACAATAGGTCGTCTCACTTGCAATGACTTCCTTGGGTCATCGCTCTTGTAATGTTATCCCAGGTTCATCGTACTTTCCACAACATGTGAAGCGACGTTTTGGGGGCTCAATATTCGTTTCAACATTCTTGAGTGAAAAAACATTATTTTGTTGGTCATGATTTAATTCCTTTTGGTTGTCTTCATTGTGATTGGATATTTTAAGAGCATCTTCATAGCTTTCATACTTCTCTTCGATTTTCTTTTCTAGTGACTTAGAGCTTGCATATTTTTCAAGGGTATTTTGATTGTAGTCATAACCAAGACCCGTCTTGATATATGGTGACCTTTGACAACTGAGGATACTATCTAGAATTGCAATACGTTTTTCAAATTTTGAGTTTGTATTCATCTGGGTAACTATCTCTTCTAATTCTTTTCTTAGAGAGGTATTTAATGTTTCAATTTTCTCTTAGCATTGATTTTTTTCTTTCAGTTTTTTTTCTATTAATTCATTTATTACTTCTTCTTCAATTTGAACTTCAATTATTTTTTTCTTTTTCTTGAAGGCTTTGTGAAAAATAATCCTTTATTAACATACTCTCTCTTATGATATTTGTGATTTCGTTTTGATCACGAGTAACTTCTCGTTCAGGATCAACTTTCTCATCTTCATATTTCTGCAATTCCTTTTTCAGCTTTGTATTCTTTTCTTTGAGTCTATATATTTCTTCTAAGGCACAAAGGATTTCTTATTAAATATCCTCTTCCACTTCAATCTTAATATTCCCTTATTCTCTTGAATCCGTGCTTCCTTTTTCTAATTCATTAGATTTTGATTTTGGGTCCATGAAGAGAATATCTTATGTTTCATTGTCACTATCATAAAAACAACTATTGTCTTAATTGATATGTAGGTTCTTCCTTGTTGGACATAATGTCATTAATGTGTTGTCATTGATGTCAAATAGTAGGACGGTATGCAGAGATTAAATCTCATGAGGGTTAGTGAATGAATATCAAAGATCAGAAGAGAAGACACGATGAAACTCAGAAGGGAAAGCGCATTGTAGAAACATGATCAGATCAAGTCAGGGCCATCGGATATGCAAGAAAAATCAATGGCAGAGATAGATTGCGAAGAGCGAAAGGAGAATTAAACAAAGTGTTATTTCCAATCCCATAATTATTCTAGATAGTCATATCTCATTGATGACTATGGTTGATCCACCAAACGATTAGATTAAGTTGTGACCGTTGGACACGCAAGTGCCAGATCGACGACAAAGATAGATTACAGAGAGTGAAAGGAGAATTAAACAATGTGTTATTTCCAATACTGCAATTAGTATAGACCGTCATATATTATAGATTCAATATTCAATGACTGTTGTTCACTCACAAAAAATCGCACAACTTCAATTGTGGAGTTTGGGCGATGAATTAAACCACTCGCAAGTTATGGTTCTGCAATCCACATCGACCGTTGGATCAAGTTAAGTGGAAGGATAGGATAGTAAAGACACAGACCATCTGATACAAAGTCTTGAAGTAAATGAGGACTATCCGATCTGTTGAGAGTGCACCAAGGTAGCAGTGGTCAACCTCGACACTGACCACTTTGGGAGAAAAGTGTTGAGAACAAGTAAGATCACCCAAAGACCAAAGTACTGAAGCAAATGTGAACCGTTCGATATGAAGAAAAATTTGGGAGATATCAGGACTGTCAGATCATGTTTGGTGGAAGGACAGAGTAAGCCACAAATGTCTCTAAATATACTTAAGTCATCTGATCCGAGGAAACACTTCAGAATATATCCTGATTGTTAGATTGAGGAAAGTAGAAGGATATGATAAGCAAGGCCGAAGGCTCGAAATCCTGAATAGGAGAATTCCCGATAGTCATTGGATCATGTTAATCATTTTTGGGTTAAACAATGACCATTGGATGAAGACAACTTACTCTAGGTTTACACTTCGGGAGAACCAGGAAGTGGAGGAATTGAATTACCCGACGTCCCGAAGGCCAAAGTTCCGAAGTCACAAGGATAGGACACGTGGCATAATCAACTGATGACAAGTGTTAAGGTCGCATAGGTCCCTTAAGAATATGTAAGCCATGAATCTAGGTGACACATGGAAGCCAATTAGGAAGTGCCATGTCATCAAGTGATGTCAGCAAGTAACATCATTCCGAGAGTTTTTCACCACCAACAAATGACCTAAGTCCTGAAGTCTCGAAGGCTAAAGTCCCAAAGTGGACATGAGTTGTCTAATATGAAGAACACTTTGGGAGTATTCTCAATTGTTGAATATTATGGACACACATATGTTGTTTGGGAGATTTGTAAAGAGGCTAGAAGTGGCGAAGGACAAAGTCCCAAATTCCTGAAGTAAATGAGAATCGTCCATCTCATCAGGAGATTAAAACATGACTGTTGATTTTGATAAGTGATCAAGCACTTGCTTCGCCTAGTGCATGGTTACCGCCTGTGGTCATATGGAATAATAGAAATAAAGGTAAAATATAATACATCACTTAAGTTGATAAGCCCGTGGTTTTTCATTGTCGTTCATATGAAAATGGTTTGAAGGAAGTGCCTCAATAAAACTCGATTTCTGTGGTATTTGCAGATATTTGGAATTAATTTAAATGAAATCGATCCATACCTGTGATCGATTAATGAAAATCATTTTCATTAAATTGAAAGGGCTTTTCGATAATATTTGGATAAAGAAAAAAATGAGATTATTGTTGAATGAAGGGGTGTGATGGTCCATGTTGGCATAGGGGCAGACTCTAACAGTGCAACAACAAGCCCTAACTACTATCTCTTTCAGAAACACCTGCGAAGAAGATGTAGTCTCACCCGAAGTAGCAATAGGGGGTTGCAGGACATAGGTGTCTACAACCAGAGGAAATGCAAAGTGGATCCAGGGAAACTCACACACACAAATATAGTTATTATTTACCAACTTAATCCTACTTCACACAGTATATCTCAGATCTAACAAAACAACACTATAACAACATATCAAATGACAGATATAATCAACAACAATCGCACATAACACCAAGATATACGTGGTTCACCCTCTCTTTAGGGATACATCCATAGAACTATGCTTTATAATATATTAGATGAAAGAATATAGTTCTATATGCACTCTTAGCTTCCAGATCTCTCTTTCATTCTCTTCTTCCTCTCTCCTCCCTATGCACCCAGCTGTAGGGTTGATCTTCGCACCCAGCTGAAGATATTACAACATAGACTTCTCTCACCACACAATACTTCTCTCTCTCAAAAATAACAACAATCACTCATCATCACATAATCAAACCCATCCCAGGTCCTCTTGACCTTTATTTATACATTACATTGACCTTCAAACAACCTTAGGCCGAAACCTAGGTGTCAAAACCCTAAATGCCAAAACCCTAAGTCAACTTGACCCACATTTTCAGGGCTTCTCTAGCCTATTTTTCCTTCTTTCCTACGAGGTGCTTCAAAGCATCCATTGGTGGCTTTTTCGCTTGCTGAGTTTTCCACGATCCATCTTCCTTGCTGATATGTCTTCCTCCATTTCCCTGTCCAACGGCTTGCTTTCTCTTACTTCGCTCCTTCTTTTCTACTCTTTTGGCCACTTCAACCCAATCTCAATCAACTTGTCTTCCGTGCAGTTCGTACTTCATGCTTCTTTCCTTAATTTTCACAACTTTCCATAACCAAGGGCCAGCAGGCCCCCAACACTCACATGTGACTCATCCCGAGGCACTTCAGGTCTGAACCTTCTATTTTTATTCGTCTTCAAGCTGTGTGGGGTAGCCGGTGCTTTCTAGTATGTCCCACCATTTTTTGTGCAAACTATCTTTTTTGTGTCTGGTACCATGCTTCAACTGCACCTGGTACCTAGACACTTCTCCTTTTGTGTTTACTAAGATATGTGAGGCAAATGGTTGTCATAGTACAATTTTAACTGGCTCCTGTTCACTAAACCTTCCTTCCACTCTCCATTTAGTGTCTTCAACTACGCAACTCCTCCTTCTGTAACATATGCGACCTCATATGGCCCAAGCCAATGTGTTATGAACTTCCCTGGATGCTTCATGAACTTTTTTTCGTATACCAATACCAGATCTCCTTTCTTAAAGGCTTTCTTCTTGATGTGTCGGTCATGGTAGGCCTTTTCTCATTCCTTCTGTACCTGTTGATGGAATCTTGCAATATATCGGTCTTATTCTAGTTCTACCAACTGCGCAAGCCTCTCTTGAACATCACCAGTGTCATCCATATCTATGAATGTTGTGATCCTCAAGCTAGGAACTAAATATTCCATAGGGACAACTACTTCTAGACCATAAACCAACTTAAAGGGAGTTTGCATTGTTAGCTTCTTGCAAGTAGTTATATAGGCCCATAGCACAGCTGGTACTCTCAAATCCTAGTCATCCTTGTTCACACTGCAAATCTTCGTCAACATTGTCTCCAAGATCTTGTTGAAAGCTTCGACCGTCCCATTTGCTTGTGGATGGTAGGGAGTACTCTTCTGATGGTGAACTACAAATTCATGAGTCAGAGCTTCAATGTTATTATTAATAAATTGTGTAACTTGATCACTCATAAGGGTCTTTGGGCATCCAAACCTAGTTATAATATCATCAAATATAAATCGCGCAGTTGTAGTTTCACTACAGTTCTTAACTGCTCTTGCTTCTGCCCATGTTGTCAAATATTTTGTCGTAGTGATGATGTATCTAGATCCTGTGCATGTCACCTTTATTCCTCCTGTCAGTTGCCACCCTAGTCAAGATATTGTTCGATCTTGCTACTGTGGTTATGCTCCGAATTTTTAGCAGGGAGGAACTGCTCATCCAACTCTCATTTTAAGTAATTGGATTACAAGTATGTATTGTTTTTCCCATTCGTGATTCTTCTTTGGTTATGAAATGATTACTGACTCAGGTGTATGGGTTTGTGTTTTCCTAAGTGTTGCAACTATGTGGAATTTTTTTCTTGAATGAAGAGTGTATGGTTCTTCCTATAAAAATATTGAATTCATGGAAGTAATCAGTCATCCTGGGTGGTAGCTCTTTGTTATCCTTGTTGGTTTTGTTGGAGGGTTTTTGTTTATTCTTGGGTGGATAACTATCTAAATGCATTTGTCACTAAACCCAATCTTTGGATTTTATGGGGTTATTAGTTGAAGGTCTCCTGTGGCACTGTGTTTCGTTCACTTGGGAATTGGTTGTTTCCACCACTAAGAGTGACGAAGTGAGTGTTCTGTTCTTAAATTGGCCCTGTCTTCACCTCAATACTATGGTAGTTTAAACAAAGGACACAAGGGTTATACCCTGCGTGCATTGAATAAAATTGACAAGTCAAATGGGAGCCTCACCTTTTTTTATGGTCCCCTTGCCATGGATTTATACCTATCCATGATTGAATCATAGCTCTCTTTGTGTGCACACCCTTGGCCTCGAAGGTTCCACCATTACGAGGAGTTGGCTTCGTTCCCCTGGTGTTGGCTACAAAGAATACCCTTAACCCTCCTTTATGGATTTTTATAGAGGAGATTGTCATGCCTGTCAAGTTGCTATGGGTTATTGTGGATTGAATGTGTGGTCGATTACCTTGGATACAGACTCGCCAAGTTGGTCATATGGCATTCGTGTTGGTTTGGAATTTAGTTACTTCTTCTGTGATAATAAGGATAAACCCTTCATTGCCAATTTCACTTTCAAAGAACAAAGTCACTCTCCTTATGTTGATACTCAGTATTGTTAATGGAGAAGGCCTCTACCCCAATTTAATTTTATGCGTGGGTATGCGTAGTTGCCACATCTTGTTAGGTTGATTTTATTTTATTTATAACAGTGGTGAATTGTTTGGTTGATACACAGTCACTGGTGTTCGCACTAATGATTATTTGGATGATAGCTAGCATTGGTTACAAATTCTTGATGTTGCTCACACATGTTGCGTTGTGTGTATGGTGTTTTTGCAAAATGAAATAATGGGTGTGATAACTATGGTTTTCTTTGGGGCCGAATGAATATTGAACTTGATAAATGTAGAGAGTATATACACTGCATCCTTATGCTTGTTTGATTGTATAAGACTGAGTTTGCACAACATATTCAATCACGGTGTGACTAAATCAAAGCAATGTTATATTAAATCGATGGCTCAGCACGAGATGTTGAGTTATTACCATGACTGTGTGTTTGTTTTTGTTAAAGTGGAATTGTTGCATCACGGGGTTTTGTTGGTTGCGCACTGTGTATAGCATAGAAGGCTTGAGTTCTCACAGTCAGAGATACTCATAGAGTTTTGAGCATGTTTTGTTGTATCCCGATCAATTGTTGAGACAGGATTGTTGTTGATACCTCGTCGTGTTGGATGGATGGCCTAGTTTTTAAGTCACATTGAATTGTTTTTTTTTGTCATTGGAAGAACTAGATTGCCTGGGCAAATTACCCTTTGCATAGTTTGTGTCTAAATGGTGGTTGTTGGTTGTATGATTAATTATCAATTTAGGCATGGAAATTTGGTCTTGATTATTTTGGTTACTGCCTATATATGTTTAACGAATATCATTTCATTTAAATGGTAGGCCCGATTGCAGTGATAATGAATTCATTGTTAATTTGTAAACATAACGTTTGAGTATTATTATGGATTGAAGAAATGCATGGGTAGTGGTTGTTTTTTATGGTTAACAAAGTGGAATGGCTATTGTTTGGAAATTGTTATAAGGGGCAAACAAGGGAACAAAATCCTTTTTACAGATTATGTGGGATGCCCACTGTCTTGTGATGGAACTGTGTTGGATATTTGATTATGAACAATGAACTAGTTAAATGCATAGAAATTATTATTTAGTCAAATGATTGATGGTTGATGCATCTCCTTTCGCATAATGTTTTATGGATCACTGAATTAATTTCATGAACAATAATCATTCTTCTTCCCATCCATTATTTCACTTTCCTCTAATTACAAACCCTGTCACCTCCCATATTCATTTTTTCACTCCTTGTTCTGAGAGTGATTACAGTGAAGAGAATTTTTGTGTTAAAGTAGATGAAAGTGGCAGTGTCTTGTGTGGATTGCAGTGAGGTTTTATTGGTTTTCTTTACAGTTGATTGTTGTTTTAATTGAGAAGTAACCATGTTATCTTCCTCGCATGATATCATGTTCCTCTCAATACAAACCCCTCGCATCTCCCATAACCCTTTTCACCCCCTACTCATTGATAAATAGTAAAACAATTTGTATGGATTGGATTGCATGAGTTTGATACATTGTTGAGCCAAATCTATTTAATATTTTTAAGAGTTGTCATGTATGGTTATTTAAAAGACTATTTTCTAATTGATCACGCATGCAGGATGAGATTTTTTAGTCGAGGTAGCCATGGATGAGGAAACAAAGGTAGAGGTAATTGGAACTAAGGCCCAAGAAGGCTTAGGTTCTCCATGCATTTTGACATTGATTCACAAGAGCTTGGACAATTGGTTCATGCTAGATTCTTCAATTGGATTACACAGGGAATAGTCCAACCTAGGCCTGAAAGGCCTCCTTTCCAAGCCCCGTAAGCCCCCGATATCCCTGTACCTCCTCATGTCTCATTACAACCTGATGTCCTTGAAAATGATGGATGGAAGGAGATTATCCACCCGAAAATATCTCAACATCGTGGCTAGACCAACTTGTCTTTGTCTCCTCCTCCGTCGGTTAACCCCATTGCCCAAGCTTCCCATTATCACTCAACAGTGAAATCCTCCCATGCTAGAAAGAGATTTAAAACTGAGGCCCACCATGACCTTGATAAAGGAAAATCCACTACTGCCCCCTCCTCACCCTCTAATGGCTCTGACAAATCTGCTTCTTCTCAGATGCATTTGAGGGATGATTGTTCCCACGTGATTAGTGAAATTATGCCTAAAGGCTCTGCATAGCGAAAGACAAATTGAGGAAAATCAAGAGGTGACAATAGCAATCAAGGAAGGGTTGCATCACATACTGGGAAATATGGTTGTTGGGCCTAGGTATGGATTAGGAAAGAAAGCGAAGAAAAAGGAAAAGAAAAGACAAAGTGTGAACTATGCGGAAGGTACATTGACTGAGATTGTGTCAAAGTGGTTAAAGAAGAAGAAAAGAAGGAACGAAGCATGGGAAAACAAGTTGTTGGATGAGAAGATTGAGGATGAAATATAATCAAGGAAAATGGATTGTGGACAACTCATCAAGCAGAAGAAGATGTCAACGAGTTCTTTGGAGAACCTCGTGGAAAATATGGAAAGACAGGTTGGCGAATCCCAGGAAGTACGTGTGAAGTTGACCTAGGCTTTTATACACCTAGGGTTTTGGATCTAGGGTTTTGACACCTAGAATTTGTCATGTAATGTATAAATGAAGGTCTAAAGGATGTGGGATAGGTTCATTCAGAGTTGGTTGTTCGTCATTGGTTGTTGTTATTGTTCATTGGGTATTGTGCGAGCGAGAAGTGTTGTGTGTGAGAGCATTCTGTATTGTAAGATATTCAGTTGGGTGCAAAGATCAACCCTATAGATAGGTGCATAGTGAGGGGAGATAGAGAAAGAGAAAGAGATATGCAAGCTAAGAGTGCAGATAGACTTGTATGTTTTCACATAATATATCAAGAAATGTAGTTCTGTGGATGTGGCCCTAGGGAGAGGGTGAACCACATATATCTTGTTGTTTTGTGTGATTGATGTTGTGTTCTTCTGCTTTCCGTTATATTGTTATTGCATCATTGTGTTAGATATGAGATATAACTTACACAGTAGGCTTAAGAGAGATAAAGAATAACTAGATTGTTGTGTGTTAGTGTTTTAGATCCACTTTGCATTTCCTCTAGCTGTAGACACCTATGTCTTGCAACCCCCTATTGCTACTTTGGGTGAGACTGCATCTTCTTCATAGGTGTTTCTGAAAGGGCCAATAGTTAGGGCTTGTTGGTTCACTGTTATAGCTGAACCTCGGGTCTTCCCCTATGCCAAAAAATGGTTCTGTTGCCGAGACCGGGATCTTATTGAGGGAATGTCAAGGTGGTTTCCATCGAAGATAGAGATTCAAAAATGGATAGAAGAACAAGAAAAGGACTTCGTTGAGGATCAGAATAAGAACCCTAGTATTAGTACTAAATACTGGTTGGGAAAGTATATATTTACCGATATACATGAGATTTTATTTGAAGGAATTCATAAGGAGCTATACGAGTGGTTAGCCAGATTAGCATATACCCAGTTTGAGATAAGATTTAGACCACTTGTGGTTTGGACGTCGACATTGATCAAGAAGGTCAAGAGAGTTGATAACGTCACGTCAAGAGCAGTAGATCAATGGTTTGATAGCACCATTGGAGGGTACATTACCAAGTTTTCTATTGATAGAATAGAGTCATATAGCCAAGAAGAGAGATATTTCTTTAAGGGACCTAAAGGAAACATTTTACACTTTTTGAAGTTGAATATCAAGATGTTAGTCAGAGTTACCAGAGCACATCCTAAAACACTGAATGAGATCAAGATTGCATTGAGCACAAAATTCAAGAAATCCAAGTCAAAGTTGCAGTGCATTACAAAATTGAAAGAAATCAAGCAGAAAGTAGCTGAACATGTTTGGGAGTTTGATCAAAGGTTTAAGTCCTCGACAAGATGATTGAGTTTTTAGATTCTAGATGAGCAGAACAAGGAATGGTTCATTGTTTCCCTCTTACCACACATTAGAGTTCCTATGATGCAACAAAAGGTTGCTTCACAGGCTGAGGCGTTGGATATCGCCATGAAACTAGAATCATCCCCTATGGGAGAATCCAGCTCAGGTATGAG
This sequence comes from Picea abies, assembly GCA_900067695.1. Taxonomy (NCBI): domain Eukaryota; kingdom Viridiplantae; phylum Streptophyta; class Pinopsida; order Pinales; family Pinaceae; genus Picea; species Picea abies. The sequence continues at coordinate 35,113 of CBVK0101692306.1, read as the reverse complement.
TCAAATTTTGAGTTAGCTAACTAGCTTATCTCTACAGGTCGAAGATATGAAGAAAGACAAGGGAAAAGATAAAAGAGAAGACATATGGTGTATCATATGCAAATCAAAGGGCCATGATAAGGAGAATTTTCCCCTATTTCATGAGTACATGGCCTCTGGAGCTCCAATCCCTTTGAATTAGGTTACTCTACCTTGATGTGAGGTATGTAGAAATAGACATCGCCATGTTGAATGCTACTACATGCAAAAATATGTCTAGAGACCTATAAACCTCTACTACAAATTCTGTAAATCTGTGGGGCATGATGATAAGGATTGTAGGGCTTATGATATCTTGCATGAAAGGTCAAGAGACACATATTGAATTCAAGGTGAAGTACAATAGGAAGGAAATGCTACATAGTTTAACTCTCCAGGAAGAGGAAACTTCAACCCTCGTGGTGGATTCATAGGAAGAGGATGAGGTGGAGGCATGGGTCAAGGTCAAGGTCAAATCATTTGTTATAACTGCGCATAGCTAGGACACTTGGCAAGAGACAGTCAGAACCCTTGTACCACTTGTAGTTACTGCAACTCATTTGAACATGTCATAGAATATTGTCTCATGCTATTAGCCAAACTTCAGAAGAGATGAAGAGGAAACCAACAGGTACAATTTATCTCAGCAGAACCTTGTGGAGTGGAACCCAGAGTCATTGATATCACTAGATGAGGAGTTTCTACAAGCGAAGACAGAGTGACCCCAGGGAAGACTACATAAGAATCTAGGGTCAGAAGAGTTGCAGATAAGAAACAAGAGTTTGATCTGAGGAAAGAAAAACAGAAGTTTGAAGAAGCAAGAAGAGAATTTGGAAGAGATCAGGCTTCTTCTTCAAAGGCACAACCAGAAGTGAGAGAATGTGGGATGTCACTGGAATTCGATCAATTTGCATCACCGCGAGAAGGAAAAGAGGTAAGCAAGCTTGTTAGTTTCTTGTATACGTTCATTGATTTGATTAAGGATGAAAGAGCCATACAATAACTACAACAATTGATCCGACAGTATGATCTAGGGAAGCTATATCCCTTACTGAATAGAGAAGTACATCAAGTATTTAGAAAGAGAAGGAAAAATAAGGAACTACACCTTAATGCCTAGATTGGAGACTATGATATAGATTATGTGGTCCTCGACTCAGGGTCGAAAGTCAATGTTATGACAAAGAAGACCTAGGAACTGATGGGAAAACCTAAGTTAATTTATTCCCCTATCAGTCTTAGGATGGCTAATAAGCAAGCAATAATCCCCTTTGGAAGACTGGAGCATGTCGTTGTGGACATCGATGGGGTAATGACATTTGTGGATTTTGAGGTGATTGAGATAGTTGATGATAGTTGTCCTTTTCCTGCGCTGTTAGGAATTGATTGGGCTTTCAATAATTCTACCATGGTTGACTTAAAGAAAATAAAAATGACATTTTAAGGTGAGGGCCTTAGGGTCATTGCACCTTTGTATCCTAATGAAGGTCGCAGATACACAGAGACCATAAGAGAAGAAGACCGTGCATATGAGCTAGAAAATATTTACAAATTGACAACAAGACAACAGGATTACATTAATCCTACATGTTATCGGACAAATCAGTAGGTGCGGACACTAACTGATCTCTCTAGATCCACCTAGATCTAGAAAAAAACACACCAAAACATGACCCTTTCCTTAAGTTTTAGATATTGAATTTACTAACTAAAGAGGGATGAGTGACATACTATTTAAATGTCGCTTCCTCTCGCCGTCGCCATCCTAGCTCCGTTCCAATGCTCATACAATGATGAACCTGCAAAAGAACACAACCAAAGTGATAGCAATAGCATAAACTTAATATAAACCTATGTATGTGATCAAGGAATCATACAATAAAACACAACAGGCTTTATAGGAAAGAATCATATTATTGTATCATATTAAATGTGTGAGATCGGAAGAGCGTCGTGTAGGGAAAGAGTGTAGATCTCGGTGGTCGCCGTATCATTAAAAAAACTAAAGAGGGATGAGTGACATACTATTTAAATGTCGCTTCCTCTCGCCGTCGCCATCCTAGCTCCGTTCCAATGCTCATACAATGATGAACCTGCAAAAGAACACAACCAAAGTGATAGCAATAGCATAAACTTAATATAAACCTATGTATGTGATCAAGGAATCATACAATAAAACACAACAGGCTTTATAGGAAAGAATCATATTATTGTATCATATTAAATGTGAAAGAGAGATTACAACCATGGCCTTGATGTCGTAAGGTCTCTTCCAACTGTCCTTCGTTCCCCACACACTTCTTGCTCCAAGGATTCTAAGACCATGGATCTGATAACTACTCACAATCTATCTTGACAAAGCAAATCTCAAAGCCACTCCAACCAAGCTGATAATTCCAAGCCAACCAAAGCTAACCAAAGCTCAAGAACTCCTTCTCCATGAGAGCTCTTCTCCTTTTATAAGTTGAAGAGGATAAGGTGAGGAGGTTAGGATGATCCAACTAAATCATGAAAGCAAGTAAGATCCAAACCATTCGGATGCCACCTCACCATGGAAGTTTCTCCTTCTAGAAGATTCGAGAAAACGCTCGTTTTTCCCACGTGTAAGCATTCTCGCACCTTGCTTATAGTGCAACCTGCAAAATTTTCACACCCTCGCTATGATGCATCTTGTGAGAATCAGGCATTCTCGCACCCTAATACATAGGCATCCTGCGAACTTCCTTTTTATAAGGTTTTTACACAGGAAAATGAAACTTCTTTTCTCAGGAAAAGTTCTTCTCCCTTCTCTCTTCAGGAACTCAGGCCACTAACCCCTCTGAAGGAAACAAATAGGTTTACATCATTAATGGTCATAGGGATGATGAAAATAATGTGTAACACTACATCAAATGGGAATTTAAACTAGCGAAGTGACAACGCATGCTCATCAGATTCAGAATAAACACTAGAGAATTGGATGAAAAAGATGTATGAATTTTTTGCGTGGAGATGTGATAGATTGACTAGGGAAGTTCATTGGATTGGCACAGAAGTCAGTAATTTTCCCACATTTGATGGTTTAAATCATTTAGAAACATTTTTATCAGAATTTGAATAAATTGTACCAGTACAACAGAGACTGTTGGAACTAGATGAATCTTTACAAGCAATGCCAACAAGATGGTGGGGAACACATAAGAAGAACATCGCGGACTAGGTGCAATGTCGCACTTTGATGACAGTATGATTTTCAGAACAAACTGAAGGGTGCGACGTGAGATACACAAGACAAATTTTTTCGAAGGACCATGCGTGAAGTTGTGAGGAAGCTTGGAGCATCATTCTACAAGAGTAGGGGGTGCATAAATTCATTAACACTTTGGATACAACACCTATCAATTGGTATATATAAGCAGAACTGCGCCTCACTACTATATATTGGCATGGTATGACTCAGAACTCCATAGCTACATTTTTATATGAGAGTCAGTATCCCACAATGGATCAAACTTTACATGTTGTAAGACATAGAGTCTTTGAGGAGGCACCTAACCTCCCTTTGGAGAAAGAATAAGATGAATGAACTGCACCTCTTTAGAAATTGCAAGGATGTTACAATATCAATGTTGATGAAGATGATGATCCTAGGAATGTGAACATTGTATAAACGTAAGGACAAAGAGACATAGAAGGACTGGGAGTCGAACTACCTTTTATTGTACAGACAATTAAAATCAAGAAAGTTAATATTGGAACAAAGCAAGCACCTAAGCTTGCAAATGTTGGAGATTATTGGGATGATGCCACTATTGATAAGATCACAAAACTACTGCATGAGTACCAAGACTTGTTTCCAACCAATTTTACTAATATGAAGGGAATTAAAGGGCCCATGGGAGAGATGAAGATCCCCTTGAAGCCAGATGCAAGGCAAGTCAAGCAGAGACCCTATAGATTGAATACCAAATATAAGCAGAATGCCAAGATTTAATTAGACAGAATGTTGGAAGCAGGAATCATAGAACCCGTTGAAGAGTGAGAATGGATTAGCCCTATGGTGGTTCAAGATAAGAAGATAGGAGAGATCAGAATCTATGTAGACTTGAGGAAAATGAAGGATGCATGCTTACATGATCCATTCCCTACACCGTTTATTGATGAAGTTTTGGATAATGTGGGGGACAAGAAGTTTACTCCTTCACAGATGGATTTTCAGGTTATCACTAGACCAGGTTTGGATGCTTGAAGATCCTTATGAGTGATCAAGGTACTCATTTTATTAATAAGACCATTGAATCCTTAACTCGAGAATTTGAATTTCACCATCAAAAGAGCATTGCATACCATCCACAGATGAATGGTACGGTTGAAGCCTTCAATAAGATCTTGGAGACAGAGCTGATGAATATTTGTAGTATAAACAGAGATGATTTGGATTTGAGAGTATCGACAGTAATATGGGCCCATAGAACCACTTGAAAGAAGTTGACAATGCAGACCCCCTTTAAGTTGGTTTATGGCCTAGAAGAACTCGTACCTATGGAATACTTGGTTCCTAGTCTAAGAATTGTAGCCTTTACAGATATGGATGACACTGGTGTTGTTCAAGAGAGGCTCATGTAGTTGGTCGAATTGGAGAAAGAAATATTTATTGCAGGATTTCATCAGCAGGTACAAAAAAAATGAGAAAAGGCCTACCATGACAGACATATCAAGAAGAAATCATTTAATCAAGGAGATCTGGTATTGATATATGACACCAAGTTCATAAAGCATCAATGGAAGTTTAGGACACATTGGTTTGGGCCATATGAGGTTTCCTATGTCACGGAAGGAGGAGCTGCGCAGTTGAAGACTTTGAAGGGAGAATGGAAGGAAGGTTTGGTGAATGGGAGCCAGTTGAAATTGTACTATGACAACCAGGTGCCTCTCAAATCTCATTAAAAGTATAAGGAGAAGGGTCTAGGTACTAGGTGCAGTTGAAAATGGGTACCAGACATAGAAAAGACAATATGCACACAATGGGGAAGGATAGAGTAGAAAGCACAGGCTGCGCTGCACAGTCTGAAGTCGAAGTAAAACAAAAGATTCATATCTATAGTGCCTCGGGATGAGTCACATGTGAGTGTTGGGGGCCTTTTGGTCCTAGGTATGGATTATGAAATAAAAAAAAGAAAAAGGAAAATAAAAGACGAAGTGCGAACTGCGCGGAAGGTACATTGGCTGAGATTGGGTCGAAGTGGTTAAAGAAGCATAAAAGAAGGAGCAAAGCAAGGGAAAACAAGTTGTTGGACGAGAACATCAAGCATGACATATCATCAAGGAATATGGATCATGGACAACTCATCAAGCAAAAGAAGGTGTCAATGAGTGCTTTGGAGAACCTCATGGAAAAGATGGAAAGATAGGCTGGCGAAGCCCGGGAAGTACGGGTCAAGTTGACCTAGGTTTTTAGACACCTAGGGTTTTGGATCTAGGGTTTTGAAACCTACACTTTGTCATGTAATGTATAAATAAAGGTGTGGATGACCTGGGATGGGTTCATTCAGAGTTGGTTGTTCATCATTGGTTGTTGTTGTTGTTCATTAGGTATTGTGTGAGAGAGAAGTGTTGTGTGTGAGAGAATTTTGTATTGTAAGATATTCAGCTAGGTGCAAAGATAAACCCTGTAACTGGGTGCACAGAGAGGGGAGAGAGAGAAAGAGAAGGATGTCTACAAGATAAGATCATAGATAGAACTGTATGTTTTCGCATAATATATCAAGAAATACAGTTATGTGGATGTAGCCCTAGGGAGAGGGTGAACCACGTATATGTTGTTATTTTTTGTGATTCATGTTGTGTTCTTCTTCTTTCGGTTATATTATTATTGCATCATTGTGTTAGATCTGAGATATAACTTGCGCAGTAGGCTTAAGAGAGATAAATAATAACATATTGTTGTGTGTTAGTGTTTTATATCCACTTTGCATTTCCTCTGGTTGTAGACACCTATGTCCTGCAACCCCCTATTGCTACTTCAGGTGAGACTGCATCTGCTTCGTAGGTGTTGCCAAAAGGGATAGTAGTTAGGGATTGTTGGTGTGTTGTTAGAGATGAACCTTGGGTATTCCCCGGTGACAACAATGGCTTTTGAATTTTTATTATATCTATTGTGTTATGACAGTTGACTTAAGGGATATTTAGACAACATGTTTATTTTGGATATATGAGTATTATTTTTGAAATAATTTCAAATTTCATGAGTTTAAATTGTTGAAAGTGAATATGTTGATTGGAGGCACAAGGAGGTGTATTTTTCTTAAATAATAGTTATGTTATGATTATTATGATTTTTATGAACTAAAAGGAGTTACAAGGGGTACCACCTACTAGTTATTATTTATTAATGACCCTTATTATAATTATTACTCTTCCCCCTAACTAAAGTTAGTTGAGTCTTTTAATTAACTTAACTAATGAATTGGTTCAACTTTTTCAACCAATTCTAATTTGTTAAAAGAAAAAGGAAAGGGAGGAACAAGAGGAGGATACAAGCATAATAATGCTAAGGGTTGCTCTTTGAGTTTATGTTCAGATAGTTCATTTTTGATTCATTCATATATTCACCACAAGCCTAATTCTCTTTTATGATAGCAGGGTCTTATTGTAGACAACAATATCGAGGGCTGAATTAAATCATTCAAACACTTGTTTTTTAGAGGTGTTGATATATCTTTGATAGTCAGTGTAGACTTGTCTATTTGTGAATTAGTTTTCATGACTGATAAAGGCTATTGTGAAAATTCGAGTGGGAAGAAATCTGTGGCAAGATGATCCATCTTTTAGAGTTCATTTTTGTTTTTCTATCAGAGGTCCTTTTGTATGTTCCATCGGGGATGTCTAATTTTAACTTTGGCCTAAGATTTCTGTATGAGATTTTGTAAAGAAAATGACTCTTTGGTGAATTGGAATGAAATAAAGGATTTCTTTATGTCTCATCTATATTGATTATCATCTTGGTGTCTTTATTTCTGTTCTTACATTTATTTCAGAAACTATTATATTAAAAAAATTACATAAAAAGTGAATTTCCATCAAGCTTTTTGTTGATAAAAGACTAGCTTAAGCACTAGTAATTAATACTTGTGAGTTAGGATTTTATTTTTGTTGTCTATAAACTATTGGACAACTGAGAGGGGGGGGGTGAATCAATTGCCACCGAGCTTAAAAAATTATGCTTATTTTAAACTATTTGCAGAGCATTGCATGACAATCACAATAATGTAGGGAAGTAAGCAATAGAACATTCAACATCATTCACACATATGAAGTATACAAAGACAGATATTTCCTGAGGAAACCCATAAAGGGTAAAAACCTCTTCTTCTTTATATGATAAGTAATCTTTACATTCTGTACATTATCATACTTATGAGAACCAACTCATAATGAGGCTACAACCTTTGCTTTGCAAGATGAAACTTGTTGAGAGCGCCAACTCTCTATTTTCTCTAGCACCTACTAGAAGGAAGCACCAACTCCCTGGTTTCTCTAGCACCCACTAGAAGGAAGTACCAACTCCCTAAGTGTTCCAGCACCAACTGGATGGAAGAACCAACTTCTAGTCACACAGGCACCAACCTGTATAACTGAGAACAATAGTTCTCCCTTGCACCACCCTACCACCCTGGTTTCTCTGGCTGCAACCAGATGGAAGCTACAACTCCCTATGTTCAAGCACCCACTTGAACCTCTGAGGAAAAAAGTCCTCTTTAATACCTCCCTACCACCTTGAAATATAAATCTTTGATATATATAAATTTATCACAGTGATACAATATTTATCATTGGCTTACCAGACATATCATTATTCTTCTATGTTGCTCTGCTCTCCTTGTCTGCATCTTCTTGCGCTTTCTAATCTTCTATTTTTCTCTACAAGAGCACCTCAGCCTTCCTTTACTATCTCATTGTCTTGTTTCACATAGCCTTGTGCTTTCTGTGCTTCTACCTTTTATGCTCTATGCTCCATGTCCATTCAATGCACCATTCCTCTTCTCTGTATTTCAGCTGCTGCACACTCCTCCTTCTACACTCTTGAATCCCTCTCATCAACAACAACCATCATCTCTTCTTTGGTCTACATACTTATAGTCTCTGTGCACCTTGTGCATGCTATATTTCCATGCTTCAGCATGCTCTCTCCTTGTCGAGTGCTCTGCCTGATCATCATTGCAACTCTTCAGCTTCTCTGGCAGTTAGATCCATGCGTCCATCATCACTGGGTGTTATGTCGAGATTCCATTGCCTCTCCAACAGTCGAGACTCTTCATCTTCTCTATCATAATTGAGCTCATCCTCTCTGATGTAGTTACGGGCTTCAACGCTCATCCATATGTCAATTTCCTCTACAAACAGTCTTCATTCCACTAGAAGATTCCTTGAGACTCTTCAACTCCTCTGGCAATCACAAAGAAGTCTCTTCAAGTTCTCTGGTAGAAACCATCAGTGGTTTCTAGCAGTTACACTGTGAACCTCCAAAGACCGCTTCAGCAACTAAATCACCACTAATCAATTAACCGTGAAGAGCAACAGTATCCCTTCGATCATATTCCTAAATAACCTGCACCATTGGATCATAAATGATGGGTCTCGTGCTTATTTCGCCATTTCACAATTCAGCCTTTCGACGTTTCAGCATTCCGACATTCGACTTTTTGACATCTCTGTGGTGAGGCATCTTGACTCTCCAAGTCACGATATATGAAATGGAGATTATATTTGTGCTACCTCCTCCCTTAAGCCTTTGTCGATGTGACCATGGGTTATGGCCAAGGGCCAATTCTGAACATATATTTCGCATTTCGCATTTCGGGGATTCTGTGATGAGTCGTCTCGACTCTCCATGTCCCAAAATCCGAAATGGGGCTTGTCTCTTTGATCTCTTCTCTACAGCTCTTCGACGATGTATCCAAAACTCTTCCAACTCCTAGTATCCGAAACTGTCCTCCTGCTTTCGTGATTTTGGTGTTTTGCATTTCGCAATTCCGGGACTCCTAATGATGAAGAGTCTCGACTCTTCCAACTCCCGGTATCCGAAATTGTCCTCCTGCCTTCGGGATTTCATAACCTTGCTTCACCTTTCTCTTTAAAGAACGTGCAGGTTCTCCTGGATCCAACGTCGGTCAAACCTCAGGCTCAGATCTGATGTTCATCAGGAATTCTCAATGGGATCCAGAGATCATTGTCGCTTCTCCTCCTGGCCTTACACATCCTCCTAACTTGGAATAAATTCAAAGTGTCAAAGGCCTCGACCTTTAATCCATATAATATCCTGAGTACATTGTCTCTCTTGAGCTTTTGCAATGAGTTAACCTCATCCCTGGTGCACACCTACGCACTGCGTGTGACTCTGTGCTAATCCTCCTGAGCTTACATTGTCCCTGTTTTTCCATTTCTTCATACTTTGATCTTGCCATCAATGACAAGCACACCTACCTATAAACATGCCAACAATCTCCCCCTTTGGCATTGATGGCAACCCTGAACGACTGCACTAATCTATTTGGACCTCCAACTGTAGCATCTGGTCTGGACCACTCCTTTTCTCCCCCTTTGACATCAATGTGAAAGAAAACATGCTCCCCCTGAGTTGCTGCAGTATTTTTAGGAGGTATCAGATATTCAATCAATACAATACTCCCCCTAACAGGATGGACTCTCTTAGGTGTGAGACGGGATGACACCCAACTTATGTTGGAGATATTCAAATGGTATCTTGGCTAGGGGTTTAGTAAAGATGTCTGCAATTTGTTATGTGGTTGGAATGTAATGGACCTGAACAAACTAATTAGTGACCTGCTCTCTCAGAAAATGGTATTTTATGGGAATATGCTTGGTCTTGGAGTGGAATACAGGATTCTTAGACACACTAATGGCACTAGTGTTATCACAATGAATTGGGATCGATGCAGTGTATTTTACCTCCAAGTCTGCAAGTGTCTGAATCATTCATAATACCTGAGTGCAACAAGTAGTAGCAGCAATGTACTTTGCCTTTGTAGTTGATAAAGAAATGGAACCTTTCTTTTTACTCAACCATGCTACTAGAGAATATACTAAGAAGAATGCACCTCCACTCGTGTTTTTCCTTTCATCCATGCAGTTAGACCAAACTACATCTGAGTAGACTGATAATTGAAAATTTTGATTCTTAGGATACCATAGGCCATAGTTCATTGTTTCTTTCAAATATCTGAATATCCTTTTGGCAGCTAGCAAATGACTCTATTTTTGTGCAGACTGATATCTTCCTACCATCCCAACAACATGCATTATGTCTGGACGAGATGCTATGATGTACAACAGACTGCCTATCATTGACCTATATGAACTTTGATCAACATCAGGTGAGTCATCATCCTTGCTCAATTTTCATCCAGTAACCATAGGTGTGCCCATAGGTTTAGAATCTTCCATTTGAAACCTTTTCAAAATTTCTCTTAGATATTTTTCTTGAGAAATGAACATCCCTTCAGACCTCTAAGTAATTTGCATACCAAGAAAAAATGATAGTTCACCTATCATAGAAATTTCAAACTCAGACTCCATGGTAGAGGCAAACCATTGTAGCAATGAATCCTTATTACATCCGAAGATGATGTCATATACATAGACCAACACGATGAGCAAATCATTATCCTCTGTTTTGATATATAGATTGTTGTCAATTGTTCCTCTCTTGAACCCTTTTTCTTTGAGATACGTATCCAGTCTTTGATACCAGGCATGAGGGTCTTGTTTTAACCCATATAAATATTTCTTCAGCTTGCATACTAAGTCAGGGTTATCAGACAGTTTGAAACCCTTTGGTTGTTCCATATAGACTTCTTCATTTAAATATCCATTTAGAAAAGCTGACTTGACATCCATTTGATAGACTTTAAACCTTTTATGACAAGCATAGGAAATAAATATTCTAATAGCTTCTAATCTTGCTACGGGTGCAAATGTTTCATCAAAATCCAGTCCTTCTATTTGAGCATAGCCTTTACAGACCAATCTTGCTTTGTTCCTGACAACTTGTCCCTTCTCATTCAACTTATTCTTAAAGATCCATTTGGAACCAATGATATTTTTACATTCAGGTCTATGAACCATTTCCCACGTATTGTTTTTCTCACTTTGTTCAAGTTCATCATTCATTTCTTTAACCCAATGGTCATCTTTTCTAGCGTCATTAAACGTTTTGGGTTCCAACATGGTTATGAAAGCTATATGTGATTGTTTGGTGTTTTTGATTATCTTTCTCTTGGTTTGTACACCTTTGTCTTTTTCACCAATTATCTGACTTGCAGGATGATTCTTTTGAGTGATTCTAGAGGAGGAGTTTGAAGTTGTCTACTGATTTGAGTCTGTCTGAGTATATGTGTCTTCATTTTCTGATTCTTGGACCTGTTCATCTTCAGCTTCAGCTATGTCCTCTGTAGAAGACTCATTTTTGTACACCTCGCTTGTTGGGATTCCTTCATCAACTTTTACGTCAATACAGTCAACCATTTTATGCAGCCTCTTATTATAGCATTTGTATCCTTTACTGTTTGTAGCATACCCTAAGAAGATACCTTCATCAACCCTGTAATCATATTTTCCAAGGTTCTCATCATTATTCTTTATGTAACATTTACTCCCAAAGACTTTGAAGTGTTTGATTGAAGCAGGTCTCCCATACCACAGTTCATAAGGTGTCTTGTCACTTTGTGGTTTAAGGTGGGATTTGTTAAGAACATGGACTACTGTGTGTATTTCTTTTACCCAGTAGGTTTGACCAATGTTCTTCTCATTCATCATTGACCTGGCCATTTTCTGCACTATTCTATTTTGCCTCTCAGCTACTCCATTTTGTTGTGGAGTTCTTGGGATTGTGTATTCTCTCTTGATCCCATGATTATCACAGAATTCCTTGAAATCACTTGAAATAAATTCTCCTCCTCTGTCTGATCTTACTGCCTTTAACCTATTGCCTATTTGATTCTCAGTTAAACCCTTAAATTTTTTAAACTTCTCAAATGCTTCAACTTTTTCCTTGAGAAAAGAAACCCAAGTAATTCTGGAGTAATCATCAATAATCAGCATGAAGTAGTTTTCTTTCCTTGTGCCTTCCTGTCTTGATGGTCCACATAAATCCATATGAACTAGTTGGAGTGGTTTCTTTGTTGAAGTAGAGATCTTAGACTTAAACTGTGTCCTAGTTAGCTTTCCTACTTGGCAAGGTTTACACATAGAATCTTGGGGCTTTGATATTCTTGGAAGATATTTTACTGCCTCGAGATTTTTGAGCTCGATTAAGTGGTCAAAGTTTAGATGTCCAAGTCTCATATGCCATGACCAACTTTCATCATGTTTTCTTAGATGCCACTCTTCTCTATATTCTTTTACACATATACATTATTTTCTGTCCTTATGCATTGGGCCACCACTTGTCCTGAGTTTACAAACTTTATCTTGCAGTCCTTGGATGTGAACATCACTTCACATCCTCTCTCACATATTTGACTTACACTGAGAAGATTATGTTTTAGCCCATCTACAAGCAGAACATCTTGGGATTTTCCTTTTCCAATACTTAAACTCACCATCACTTTACCCTTTATTTTACCTAGAGCATCATTTCCAAAGGTTACGTTTCCTGATTTTCTTTCACTTAGAGATAGAAACTTACCTTTGTCTCTCGTCATATGTTTGGAGCATCCACTGTCTATACACCAAGGGTTCATTTGTCTTTGAGCTGACAACACTAATTCACACTTGTCACTTTCTTTCTTCTTCCAAACCTTGACATTTTCAGCAGGGGAATTCAAATTTGGTTCATAGTTCCTTAGATGACAGTCAATAGATTTATGTCCATAGTTGTTGTGAGGGAAATCTCCTTACAGACTAGCAAATAGGGTTATGCTTTGCATGCAGATATGACCAAGAGAAAATTTACTTTCTACCTTCGTCCCCAAACTTAAATCCTATTTCTTTTCAGTAAAACATGGCTAGATCAACCTACCTCATTCCAAGCATTTGAAGTCGATCCCTTGTTGCACTTGACCACTTGTTCGCAGTTCTCCTTTCCAATGCTGACCTGCATACAAGACAAGCAACAACTACACATGCATCTTACCTATAGACTAACAGGTTAGAAATTCAAACATGTACTTAATAAATTATGACTAACTCATGAATTGGGATGGGAAAAGTATTTTCTTTATTACTTTGAATGAGTCAACTTACAAAAATTTGAGACTACCACTGCTCCACGAACCTGATCCTGGGCTCCTCTTCAACTGTCCTCCAACTTCTTTTCTTTGTCTCTCTTCTGGCATAAGGATGGCTAAAGGGTTGGGACAATGGGAATAGGCAAATGGGCAGATTTTCTTTTCTATATTTTTCCTCTTCCAGATAGGACCCCTAGCCCTTCTTTTACAGGCTAGAAGAAGCTAGGTATTTGGATGAACCCTTAGCCATGCATGGACGGGAGTTTCAGTTAACTCATCCAAAGTTGTGTGTTTGATCGGAAACTTTCCTTTTTTCATTCTTTTGTCGGTCCACATGGGTTGTTTGAGGTGAGCTAGCGTGTACACACGTGCAATAATGGAGTAGGGCGCGTGGGCCTTTGTAAAATATGTTTTTTAAAGAGTTGTTCAGCAGTGCTTTGGCAAAGAAGGGATCTGAGATGGCTTGATGCTAGGTAATCATGTATGGTGCAATTTAGGGTTATAACATATGCCCCCTAATGTGTGAGGTTAGAAGAGCATTTGATGGTTGAAATACATTACCAATCTTTACTGATGTGCCGAACGATTGATCCCAAGGATCGGGAACTAGGAGGTGTCGTATGCAAAATAACAAATGTCTCACCGAGGAAAGCATACCCATGCTTGGGATAAAATAGAATCATGGCTACCAATCAAATACACTATAGATCCATGTCATATAACTATATAAAGAGTAGCCACGAACAATACACAGCGGAGCTACATCTCAAAATTGAAAAGATATACATATAGAGTATCCATTTTCTAGAAGCTGATACGGCCTGATGGATGGAGATGAGATCTTCAGATCTCGAGCAACAAATTCAAAATATTCAAAAATTGGGTAGGAGTGTAATATGAGTGTACAACTGCACTACCCATAGGTCTTCGACGGCTCGTCGGTCATGGACTTGATAATCTTGATGATCATACTGAAGGCTTCAGTGATTTCGAACAAGGACTTGATTAGATGTTCAGGATGGCCAGGTATGAGGACAAGAGACATATTGTAGAGGGGTCAACTCAGGCTTGGTGACAAACATCCCTTGGATAATAGCATGACAAATGATGAGACTCGGACAACATGGCATTAATCATAAGTCTACGACGTAGGAGGCAACAAAAACTCTCCATATGTTTGGAAGGATAACCAAATGGTGGAGGACACAACTCTATATATAGAGAAAAAGATTCCTAAGGTCATACTACATCCCATAGTATGATGAACAAACATACAGATGTGATTTATCCAAGGGCGACTCATTATGCTTCCCATAAAGAAAACACTTTTCCCTTCCTCTTTTTGGGGTATATTTGATTTTTTTTTTGTCTTTTTCAATAATTTTGGGAAAAAGAATAAAGGAATATTATGTTACAATTGTTATAACCCTAAATTGCACCACACATGCTTACCTGGCATTAGGCCAACTCATATCCCTTCTTTGCCAAAAAACTACTGAACAACTCTTCTAAAAACTCCATTTTTAAAAAGCAAACTCTAGCAGGCTCACTACAGCCCGTGGGAAAACACTAGTAGGCCCACTATAGCCCGCGGGGGCCCCGTTAGCAGGCCCACTACAGCCCGCGTTTGCCTTCAGAATCACAAAAATCAAGAAAGTTTCCGCCGGGACAAAAATCTTTTTGTCAGTTAACTGGAACTCCCAGCCATGCATGGCCGAGAGTTCGCCTAAAACCCTAGCTCCTCCTAGCCTATAAAAGGAGGGGTAGGGGTACTATTCAAAGAGGAAAAATCATAGCAAAGAAACTCTGCCAAATTTCCAAGTCCATTTTGTCCCAACCCTTTAGCCTTTCCTCAAGATTTAGGAGTATTCAAGCACAACAGTTGGAGGACAAAAAGAAGAGGAAGAGCCCAGGATCAGGATCGAGGAACGGTGGCCGGTCTCTATAATCATTGTAAGTTGGTTCATATTGAGATTAATGAAAAAGATACTTTTCCCGTCCCGAATACATGAGTCTTATCTACGTTATTTGATTTTTGTTTAATCTCTAACCCTCTAGTAGATCAATAGCATGCATGCGTAGTTTTGTCTTGATTGCAGGAAAGCTTTTTGGAAGGAGCAGCAACAGCAAGGGGATAAAAGCTCAACGAAGGATCTACACCAACCGTCGATAAAAAGGTTAGTTGGTTCTTCCCATGTTTGCATGAGAAAAAGGGTTTTAGGTTAGGGTAGAAGGTTAAAAGTTAATTCTTAAGGGTCATGATCTGCATGCAAGTTTAAGCCCTAGCTTGTTAGTCCGTAGGGTAGAAAAACCCCACAACAGAATTGGCGACTCCAATGGGGATATTTCACTCTTACGGTTTCCGGATTTGGTTAAAGATCTTTTGGGTAGTTCAAAGAAGTTTAGTCTTTGTTTCTTTTTTTATTTTGTTGTCTGTTAGGTCAATGCTATCAGGGAACCTGGTTATCAATACCAATTTTCCTTGACTGATGCTTGACATTTATTCTCGAGACACACAGAGGTACCTGCGGCCTGCAGAAGCCCTGCCCGCGGGTGACCCGTGCCCTAACTTTCTATAGCACGTGTTTGCCCACGTGTTGTAGTAGTTTCAGTAGCGTGTAGCTTTCAGGAAGCTCGAGCGGCAGTCTCCTCTTCCCTGTCAGAAGTTTATCTTCTCAGGGGGCTTTCTGGATCCTGTCTGGGTCTTGATTGGTTTATTGTCTTGCTTTTAGTCTGCCTTATTGTTTTGGGTGTTCTTTACATTTGTTTTCTTTTTTGGAAATTTTCCTTTTCTGTCAAGGTGAAAGCATCCAAGCCTTTAGGAGACCCTGGTTGTCAATACCAGAGGCCTTTTTTCAGGCCTGGGCTACCTGTGCTTGATTTTTTCTCAACTTTTATACCTACTCGCAGGCTGATTCAGCTCTGAGCGCGGGTACCCGCGATCTGTTATCAATCAGCACGTGGTTGACCGCGTACTATCTCAGTGACAGTCGCGGGTCTGTCTGGTTTCCTTTCAGCCTGGGTGGGGCAGTCATCCCCTCCTGTGGTGAGAAGTGCTCCTTTCAGGGTTTGGAGTCTGGAGCGGCACAGTCAGCAGGTTAGGGCATCTTATCCTTAGCCTGTGTCGGTTAGTTGATGTTTTGATAGAAAAGACAAAAGAGAAAAATTATTTCTTTTATGGTTTTTAGGCAAGTGTTGGAATTGGTGCTTTCTTGATTGCTTTTTTGCATTTTGTTCTCTGATTCTTTTGCGATCTGCGCTTTAAGCCAAAGTTTTCTTTCTATTCTCTTGGTTTTGTTCTTGTCATCATTTTTCCTTGTTGCGGAATTTTGCAATAAAATAAAATAAAAAATTCTGTCATTTTCTTCTTGATTTAAGAATTGTGTTGTTGCATCAGTAGCTTGGAAATAAGTCTATTTTTCATAAGTTGTTGCAGTGTGTGTCAAGTATAAGTAGCTCGCAGATCTGAGTGAAAATCCTTCATATTTACTACATAAAATCTTAGTAATTTCAAAAAGAAAAAAAAAGTCTTTCTTGTTGAAAAGTTGTTGGTTTTGCATTTTATCAAAAGTTTGTTTCCAGGCATTTTTGTGCATTTTTCTTTGAGTCTTTTTACACACCATTAGTTTCACTTTCGCACCTTCAGATTTAAAAAATCCCATTAAAAGCAATGCTAAATAAAATCAAGTAGACTTTTCTGTTTGTAGGGTGCATCCACTAGCTCAGGAATAGGGATTTGGAATAGGTTGGAGAGTAAATTCTCCAAGGCCACCCAAACTAAACATTGGAGTCTGTCAATTAGGGAGTGTAGAAGTCCAGTTATGGAAATTTATTCAGGACCCCCCTCTAACACAGGGGCTAAACACGAGGTCGCGTAAGGAAAGGCAGCGGAGATAACCCCTCCAAAGCTGGACCGAGCATTGTGGAGAACACATATAGAGGATCTGTTAAGGGAATCCGTCGTTTGCATTTTCCACGAAACTTCATGGGTCTCGAATCTATTCAAGGTCCTCAGTTGTCTTCCGGACCATTTTCTCTCGATACCCTTGACAGGTTTCGGGCTTGATACGCTGCTCATTGTGGTCTACCCGACTGCCGACTATACCCGCCTGATAGTTGTTCACGTGTTGGCAAACTAGTTGCCAATCTTTCTAGGGACATACACAGGTGACTGCGGGGGTATACCGTGGTACCTAGGATGGACATTGGAACAACGCTTTGTAGAGTATACTCGGAGGGTGCTTCTGTATTTGAGTTGCACTTGCACCGGTAAGTTGCTCTAGTGTTGGTTGTTGTAACTATTCTTCCTACTAGTTTAGTGCTTGCTTGATTTATCTTCTAGGGGCTTTCTTTTAGTGCGTGTTACTGTTTGTTCATGTAGAATACCTTAGCGTGTCATGAATCTTCTCACACAGTGGAGGATTCAGAGCTCCGCCAGTCATGAAGGCTTCTTAGCCTGCCGCTGGTTATACTGGAGCCACCCCCGCCACCTTTGAGGCGGAAGCTAGACCATCAAGGGTATTTCAAAGAAACCGGGGCTTTTGAGCCCGAACAACCCCTCGAGGAATCGACTGCCAATCTTGGATTGGTTGAAACCTCAAACACTGATACTTGGCCGGACGTTATTGTACCAATTCAATTGTACGAACGCCTATCAGTGCCTAACCCAGTTATGGAACAAATCACTTCAACTGGGACTTCTTCCATTCCCATCACTGTTGTTACCACAGGAGAAGCATCTCCTAACTTACCATCATCGTTTAGGACCACCATGGACCCAGCCGTAACTTCGTCGCAAAGTGGACCGACCCCATCTATCGTGGCGGCCACAAATCCCTTCACACATAGTGCAACAGGCACTCTGTTTTCATACAGTATGCCTAGTTCAGGAACAAGTCCTGCACTCACTACCTCCACTTTACAGACTTTGGGTCTGGGGGCAGGGAGCTCTAACGCTTCTCTGCAAGGTCAACTTGGGGGCATTCCTGTCCCTTTCAATGTTTTTCCTTACGCTGGGGGTCATATCCCTCCTTCGTCCCCTTCGCTTGGTGGATTGCCTCAGCAGTCCGTCGGGATACCTGCACACACGAGTCCATTTGGAGCCAGGAGTCAAGGAACGCCTGCGCAAACTCAACCGGTAGGTTCTTCGCCGTTCGTTTGGAACGGGATGTTTGGTAATAACACGTTCACATCCACTGCTTTCCCATCAGGGGGCACACCTATTTTTGGACAGTCTACCTATTGTTCGCGGCTATAAAGAGTCTGAAAAAACATAAAAGGAGACTCCATTGGGGTACCTTTTTCAAAGATAGTCTAGTCGGTTTGAAAAAGGGGTAAACTAGTATCGATAAGATGTCGATTCGAAACCATTTTAACAAGTGTGACAAGGACAAGATCACTCAGCCATTTTTTCATTTTTAAGGAGTCTGAAAAAATCTTAACTATGGACTTCGTCAGGAATGTTCTTCTGGACCAGTTTAATGAGTGTGAAAGAATAAGGTCACTCGACAATCTTTTCAATTTTAGGGAATCTGAAAAGAGATTAACTATGGACTCCGTGGGGTTTCCTTCTTCGTAAGTTTAGTCCCTCAGGCCCGAAAAAGGGATAAAATTATACCTAAGAGTACTCTTCTATAGAGTTGAAGTTCCATAGAGTATACCTTTGTTCTTACAGTTGACCATCCGGACCGAAAAAGGGGTAAACTACTGCCGGACAGACATGACTTCAAATTTCAGTTTAACGAGCATGAAAGGCCACAAGATCGCTCGACAATCTTTTCATGTTTAAAGGGTCTGAAAAGAGCTTAAAAGAAGACCTGTTATTTTTTGGGAGTCTTGAGAGTGAGGTCAAGAGTGAAGAAGAATCATGCAAATGAGGCTCAAACTCGTATTCAGGAAAAACTACAAGGACTCCCGAGCCTACAATGTTTTTAGGGGCAACATGAATACCATAATGCAACAAGGATCTACCTAGGGCATCCATGTTCTGGTAAGCTCTGCCACCAAGTTGCGACACTTATAAAGAAGAGATGATGGTTCTATGTCACAATCTGATGGGATCGATCCTATGGCAGAGGAAAAAGACAACGAGATACAAAAATCTAGGTAGAAACCTAACCTATATGCTCAAGTTGATCGTCGGAAAAATTTTCATGGACTGGCAAAAATTACTCAAAACTCCCAAAAATTGTCCCAATACCCGATCAAATCCCTCTGATGCAACTCCTGAATCACTATAAATGGTTTTTGGTATAAAGAAAATGATAAGGGAGGCCAAAAAAGTGACAAAAAGAGGCCAAAAAGTCTATAAATAGAAGTTGGCAGCTCATTATCACCATTGCTGATTTGGAAATTGACTCTGGAGCCAAAAGACCCCCCTTGATAAAAGTGGTGATTCTGGGAGCTACAGTGGACGAAACGAACTTCCATCTGGACCAAGTAAGTACAAACTCCCCTATATAGCTATTCAATTCTTTATTTTTGCTTTCCATTTCATTTTTTAGGTGGGCGTTGACCCTTAAAAGGTCGGCCCTAGGTCCACGCGGGTTGTCTCTAGACAAGTCGCGTGTACACTAGGGAAGAGTAAAACCTGCCCGCATGTACACACGACTGTCACCTATACAACATGCGTGGACCTCCCTTTATAAACAAAAAAATAAAAAATCACTCACTCACCCTCCTGAACCTTGTTGTTTTGGCAAGATGTATGTCCACTGGAGGGAAAGGGAGCATGAAGAAGTTGGTGAGTTGGTTGCAGGAGATCCGAATGCTATGGCCGCATTAATGCAATGTGGTTTGTTAAATTTCTTCCTATGTCCATTTATGCAGGTGCAACCGAGGTTACTAAATGCCTTGGTTGACTATTGGCACCCTAATGCAGAGGCGTTCATGTTAGAGGGGAAATCACTAGTGCTCACCACCGAGGATATCTACTTTTTGACTGGCCTCTCAAGGAGAGGGGAAGCAGTCAACTTCAGGATGTTTCCATCAGGGCCACATAACATAGTGGAACTGATAGCCTTGTACTATGAGGCTAGGAAAAACCATTTGAGCTCCCAGGTGCCTATAAGAAAGATCACTGACCTATCGTTACAAGCGATATTATTGCTCATTGGGCAGATTACTGGTTCAACAGCCTTGCATCAAGCATCCCGCGCACAGATGAACTATGTTGTTCAGTGATTGAATGCACAAATTTTCGACTGGAGTACTACACTGCTAGAGTGTATGAAGAAGAAATTGACATATTTTCATCAGTGGACACAGAGGAACTTCAGGTTCAGGACTATTTTGTGTTTATTCTTTTTCAAGAGAGTTCTGAGTTTTAGTCCTCGGGTAGTGGTACGAGGACATCAGGCCTCTTTTCCTACTATGTGTAGATGGGAAATATTACTGTTGCGATAGGGTGGTGGAAGGACCAATGATTCCTTTGATGATGACTTTTTTGCATGGCTATCACGGCAGATCCTGGTTATAGAGGACTACCCCTATGCTGGGAATGATTTTTTGAGAGACCCGGAGATACCAGTACCTCCTGGTGAGGAGCGAGGGGAGATGGGTAAGTCTCCACCTTTGTAGTTTTTTTTGTTGTATATGTAATTTTTATGTCATTTTTGTTATATATCATCATTTGTTTATATGCCAGAGTATTTGACGGATATACGTTTGTTGCATGAAGATGTGGGACCAGTGCAACCTATCGATTATGCAAGGAACAGGTGTCATCCTCAGCCAGGGGCCATAGCCGCCGTTGTCGGGGGACCAATAGTAGGAGGATAAATCCTAGCCGGGGAGGCTGAGAGGGTACTTAGATGAGTTGAGAGAAACTTTACTGCACTCACTCACATAGTCCCGACGACAGAGATTGAGGACTTGCCGCCATCCATGCAGCCTCATGTAGTAGGGGCACCTCGGACGTGGGTCCGATTGTTTAGGCATTTAGCCCATGTTGTGGACCGGTATAATAGGGCCCATAGGCCCTGAACTTATTTAGACATTTTATGTGCTACGAGCACTACTTGTATATATTTTTTGAGGGCATAAGCCCTGTGACTCGTTACTGTTCCTATTTTTGAGGCGCTTGGGTCCATCTATGTACTCTGGTTACTTTATGATATTATATATGGTTTTTTTTGTCTTTTGTGTCTTATGGATCATGTGTACAAATAATGTATTTACATGCTTATGTTAATGTTCTTTCATATGTGTGCAAGATGCCAATCTAAAATTTGATTAGCTAGAGTATCTGTAACTTGATTTAACCTCCTAGGAACATGAAAATATGTAATATAATCAAAGTTTTGTTTGAAGAAACGTACCCTAAGGAATCGTCGGTGTAAAGTTCGATCATGAACTCGGTACACTCTATTTAACTAAGACATAACCAGTTGAGTGTCGATATAGACCTGGAGATGAGAGATACCCAATGACAAAGTGTCACAAAGTAACTCAATAACTACGCTATACTCAGCAACATTATTTTTGGTGTCACCTAAGCATATCCCTCTGGAAGATAATAACTGGCCTTGAGGTGTAAATATTACCCAAGCTATGGAGGCAAGCCTCCGAGTGTGCTGACTAGCACCGTCTGCATACCCAACGAACACCTCAGAAGCACTTGACATCTTCCACAGTGACGAAAGATAGTATCAACGACATGTCCATAATACTAAAAGAAACTAAAAAGTAATAGTACAAAGACTATACATATGTTACAAAAGGTTACCCACAGTGACCTGCCTATGAGTAATACTTCTTGAGGTAGAGCCCATTTCTAGGCTTCGCCAAAGCATTCCCTTCAAAATCAACCAGACGATAAGCGCCCTTTTTAAAAATGTCTTTTATGATGAAGGGTCTGAACCATATGGGTTTGAATTTTCCTGCCCCCAGGGGGTCCTTATCTTGGTCGTAGACCAGGACAAGGTGGCCTTCAGAGAAAATCCGAGGACGAACAGACCTATCATACTGACACTTGACCTTATGTTTGTGAGCCTCATTGGCTAGGGCCGCATCACGACGCTTCTCAAGTTATACTAACTGTTCTTCAAGTGGAGAAGTGTCGGGCAATAATTGTACTGCCAACTTTAGAGATGAGATCTGACATTCGATGGGCAAGACTGCCTCCAACCTGTAAATGAGTTGAAAAGGTGAAAATCCGATTGCAGTCTTAACAGATGTTCGGTAAGCCCATAATGTCGAGTATAACATCAAATGCCAATTTGACTTGGCTGAGTTTATAGTTCATTGTAAAATAGTCTTAAGAGTTTTGTTTATAGCCTCCACCTGCCCATTTTCTTAGGGGTAGTAGGGTGATTAATGTTCTTGTCATAACCCAAGATTTGATGTTAAATCAGTCATCATTTGGTTCTAAAAGTGACTACCATGGTCAGTGACAATCTCCCTCAGGAGGCCAAACCTTTCTATTATCTAATTGAATAAAAAGAGAGTTGCAGTCTCTCCATCATCTTTAAATGTTGGCATAGCTTCGACCCACTTAGTGAAGTAGTCTACAACTATGATGATATAGCGGTGCCCCCTTGCTGAAGGAGAGTTGCAAGTAGTATAATCAATCCCCCACTTGGTGAAGGGACCAACGGTGATGATAGGAAACATGGGAGCGGGATGTGCCCTCATCTTCTGAGAGAAGATTTGGCACGGATGGCACTTCTTGACCAATTCGATACAATCTTTGATAAGTGTCGGCTAGAAGTAACCTGCTCGTAGAATCTTTTCAGTTGTTTCCAACCCAGACAAATGACCACCACGAGATCTAGTATGGCAATCATTAAGCATGATAACTTCTTCCTCAAGAGTGAGACATCGTTGTAGGATGCAGTCTACACCTCTCTGATACAATGTATCTTCGAGTATGAGATAATTCTTAGCCTAATGGCGTATACGTCGACACTCATCGCGAGAAGCAGTGGTGGGGCACTTCAAATTCTGGAGATAGATAAGTATATCTCCATACCATGGATATGAAGATGTGATAAAAAACATATCTCCCCGGATAGGCAATTCTTCAAGCACAACGTCACCTGACTCAACCGGAAGTTTCGAAATAAGTTCTGCAAAGACCAGTGACTTTTTGGACTTTGCAGAAACGAAGTCTAAGTCAAACTCTTGGAGGATGACTATCCATCTACTGATTTTTCTACCTATTACCCATCGTGTCAACATGTACTGGAATGGATTCATGACAACAATGAAAGTGGTATTTCGAAACATAACATAATAATGGAACCATTTAACATCATGAACTGCTGCCAACGCAAGTTTTTTGATGTGAGAATAATTAAGTTCTTGTCCTACGAGGCCTCGGCTCAGGTAATAGATCACATATTCTGTGAACAAGTCATCTTCCTAAACTAAAACCATGCCAACGGTTAACTCTGCTGCAGCCAGATATAATAAGAAATCTTTGTTATAGTTAGGTGGCCAGAGCAGAGGGGCAGTTGTAAGGGCATGTTTTAATGCATCGAAAGAGCGTTGAGCCGCACCATCCCAGTAAAAGGGAATGTCTTTCTTCAGTAAGCGCATAAATCCCTTGGTGATTTCGGAATAGTTGGCGATGAAGCGTCTTAAAGAGTTCTCCTTGCCTTGTAGACTCTAAAGTTGAAGGATTGTACATGGGGGGGCAACTGAATTATTGCCTCCACCTTGAGAGGATCGACCATGATCCCTATTGTTGATACTATGAAACCTAACAATCGTTCTGACGTTACACAGAAGCTGCACTTGTTTGGATTCTAACGAATCTGAAAGTAGCGACAATGTTCGAAGATAAATCAGAGGTGTGTGGGATGATCCATTCTCTTGCGAGAACGTGATGCTAAATCATCTAGATAGGCCTCGACTATATGCTTGAGGTCATGAAAAGAAAAATACATGGCCCGCTGAAAGGTGGCTCCAACATTTTTGAGACCAAAAGGCATTTTACGATATGCGAATGTACCCCATGGGAAGATGAATGTCATTTTGTGCTGGTCTTCAAGTTTGATTTGGATTTGATTATATCCTGAAAAACCGTCCATGAAATAAAAGGCTTTGCAACCCGCACATTCATCAATGATCTGGTCGATGAATGGTGTGGGAAAATTATCTTTGGGACATGCCTTGTTCAAATCACAAAAGTCAATGCATACACGAATCGTGCCTTGTTTTTTATTGACCGACAGGGGGTTTGACACCCATTGGGTCAAATGGATTGAATAAATAAACCCAGATTTTAGCAATTTCTCAACCTCAACCTTAATGGTTGTTGCTTTCTCAGGATTAACTAGATGAAGCTTCTACCAAACCAGCTTGGCATTAGGATACATTGTAATTTCATGTTCAACTATTCTTGGATTGATGCTTGGCATTTCCTCATAAGACCATGAAAAAATTTCGGGGGAGAAGTCTGCTCCGACGAAGACATTCTCTACGATGCGAGGGTTTCAGGAGATATTGATCGGTACGGTTTCAGCGATAGTTGCCATATTACCCTCAGCATAAACCTCATGTGTAGCTAAGGGATTAATAGGAAAAGACCGATCTCCTGTCATAGTCACGGTGAATTCTCCCGCTTCAATTTGGCTTAATGCTAGGAGGAAGTACGATATGTGATGAAGATCCTCCCAGGGTTTATCCAGACTAGTCATTGCTTCAATTATTGCTTCATCAGAGGGAAAGACTAAGTCCAATGAATCGGTGTGAGAGAGAGAATCCTGAGCCCAAACAAGCTCTAGAAGTGGATCTAACTCTTGTGCAAGAGCTGGATCAGTGTGGGCAGAAGTTTGATGGACTAAAGAGTACACTACTTCAGCTGTGGATAAGGGCATGGACATGCCCGGGTGTCCTGTCTCATCCATCGTGACCGATGGGGAAGGAAGTGTCCACGGATTGTCGAAGTAAGTCATGCGAAATGATGAAACTTGAAAAATATCAACCTTATGGTGATTGGATATAAATTTGATATCGTCTTGAGGGGGTGGGTAATCAAATGTACCCATCAAATATGGGCACAAACCAACCCCTACATTGACGACACCTGGTTGAGGATTATCGATCATCAGGACCGTGGATGCCCCCAAAGCAGGGTCGGGTCTAGTGATCGATGGTCACTATCCGGCCCTCGTGTGGAAACAACATGACCTGGAAAACTGTAGCAACCATAGCTTGCATGGAATAATTCCAACTCCTTCCTAACAAGAGGTTATAGTCGAGGGGAGCATCGACTACCTCTATTTCGACACACACGATCTTCCCTCCTAACTACATGGGAAAAGAAAGAATGATACCATGTGGTCGGAAAGAATGATCATCGAAAGCGGTGAGAAGAGTAGGTGACAGAGACAAAATGGGCTGGCCAATGGCTTTCCAACATGCCAGCAACATAACGCATGTCGAGGCTCCCTCATCAACCACCATGCGAAAGATATTCCGAGTAAAATTTTTCGTGGGATAAGCCACTACTATCTAAAACACTACGTGGTAAGGTAGATGAGGTTTTAAGTTGGTTGTATCCAGCATGATTGTACCCGGATTACAAGTCTCGGTAGATCCTAAAGAGATTAACAAGGCTTTCTTCTGGGAAGGGCATCTTTGGAGGACCTCCAAAGCGGACATCACACAAGGGGTTTGTGATAAATCCTCCACCACAGAGTAGTTCTGGGCAGCCCTTGCATTTGGGTTATGAGAAGCTTTTTTAAATGCACCTTTGGGAATGCATGTCATTGTTTCTCCCAATGTATTCTCAATCTATAGAGGAAGAGATGGGAGGTCAGCTTCTTTACCCTTCTTAGAACTGCTTGGTTTACTATATTCATGCACCCTAGTCGATATAAAAGTGTCACCCCTAACCATATATACATTCGCGGATGTAGAGTTGTTCAGAGGCGGACAGGGTTCCTGGCTACCCCCTTCGGTGCTTGCAGAGTCTTGAGTTAGATTTTTCCCATGCTGAAATGGATTAGTCAACACAGCTTGTTGTTGCTACGTCACAAAATTTTGGGCCTCTGTAAGTCAAGGAAAGAGATGGGTTGGGTGGTCTTCTACGCACAAGTTGCATGGATACCTCGCCTTCCATTTTTCAGTGTTGTCCCTGCCATCATTATCGGTAGGTTTTTTATCCCCCTTACCCTTATTTCGTTGTTTTTTCTTTCCTTTAGGCTACTGGGTGGCCTTGGGGTTAGTCAACTACAGTGTGTGTACCTCCGACGTTTGGGTAGGGGGAGCAACCAAAGTAGTAGTTTGGCTGGCTGTTGTGTGTTGTATAGATAATTGTTGCAACTTCTTCATCAATTGTTCAGCGGGCTTTGTGTGTGTTGAACCAACAATACCATCGGCATGTGGTCCAGCTCTCTGTCTAGTTTTATCCAGTATTGAGCATGGCACATCTGGCAAGATGTTGTATAATAAACCAGACTAAGAATATATGAGCTCAAATTGTTGAGCTCTCATGATGGCATCTTCTTCAGAGAATACACCCGACATTGTTATGTCTTTGGATAACTATGGGACCAAAGACTTAAGGAACCACTCAAGCAGGAATGCTGGTGGGACCGGTACCTTGATTAGACTCTTTTGGTGTCTCCATTCTTGGATGTGATCAGAGATATGGTCCACTGTCGTATGTTCAAAATTGGCCAGCAGCTCTGTGCCAGCATCTTATCTCACAGGTAACTGGAAATGGTTTAGGAAATCCATTGCCAGCTCACCAAAGGAAGAGTATCTTGAGCAATCGAGCTCAATGTACCATTTCACAGCACTCCCAATGAGAGTATGTTGAAACAATCGCAACTGTATGGAGTCATCTTTTAATGAGTTAGATAAACACCAAATATGGAAGGTAGTCACATGATCACTTGGATATTTGTTAAGCTTGGCTTTGAACTTTGGAATGTCCGAAGGCAAATTTGTCGGCATAGGAGGCCAATGTGGATCATGACAAATGGGGCCATTCAACAACCGTGTCAAATCTGGCAAGTGAAAAGTCAGCAGGAAAGGTAGTTGGGGTTGTTGGTGATAACCTGGGAAAAAGGGGCCTAGCATTTGACTAGCACCAGGTAGCCAAGAAAAGTTTGGTTGCTGGTCCAGATTCTGGTAGAAGCCATGGCCCTAGCCAGCGTATGAATTTGCATATGTGGAGACATCATCGGCTAATTTCCCAAATAGGACATAGATGGTTGGGCATGCATTATATTCGAAGGACTCTGGGAAGGGTTGCTCCATGTTGGTCCCGTGGAGATAGGCATAGTAGTTTGTCTGGGGTTCCATTGATTGTGGAAAGAATTAACCCAGATCGACATTCCGGACAAGAGAACGGATCCCTGCCTAGAATTCCAAGGTCCTGATGTGGAAGAAGTTCCTGGGTTTTCCCCCTATGTAGGAATAGTACCCTGCATAGGAATAGATTGTCCAAAACTGGGATTACCCCCAATTGGGAAGGCGGCTAATGAGAAGGCATTGTTACCAAATTTTCCAGCCAAAGAAAATGGTGTTGAACCTACCAGCATGTTATGCGAAGGTGGTCCTTGACTCCCTGCTCCAAATAAACTATGGTATGTAGGTTGCTCGGCAGGCTGCTGATGCGAGCCACCGTGTGAAGGGGACGAAGGAGGGATATGACCTCCTCTGTAAGGGAAAGAATTAAAAGGATCAGGAGTGCCCCCTGTGAGACCTTGCAGAGGAGCACTAGAGCTCCCTGCCCCCAGACTTGAAGTCTGTAAAGTGGAGTAGGAAAGTACAGGACCTGTACCCAAACTAGGCATCTCATATGAGAATGGAGGGCCTATCGCACTAGGTGTGAAAGGGGTTGTGGCCACTGCCAAAGACGGGATCAGACCACTGTGCAATGTAGAAGTTGTCGAGACCATAGTGGCTTGGACCGATGATGGTGGGTTAGGAGGTGAAAACTCTCATGTGGTGACAACCGTAGTGAGAATGGAAGAATTCCCAGAGGGAGTAACAACATTTGTTTCCATTGCTGTGTGAAACACTGTCTGGCGCTCGTAAAATTGAATTGGTACGATGAAAGGTGCCAAGAAATTAGTGGTTGGGGTTTCAACTGGGCCAAGAGCGTGTGCTTCAAGGTCCAAAATGGTCGATTCCTCTGGGTGTTGGTCGGGCACAATTGCTTGTAACCCGGTCGCTTCAAAAAACCCTTGTTGGTCTAGCTTTTGCCTCAATGGTGGCGGGGGTGGCCCCAGTGTAACCGACGGTAGGCCAAGCAGCCTTCGTGACTAGTGGAGCTCATGATCCTCCACTGTGTGAAAAGATCAAAGACACTCTAAGGTAGTCTAAATGCTCAAAAGTAACACACACTAAAAAAGTCCCTAGATGATAAGACAGGCAAACACTAAATTAATTGGAAGAACAGTTACAACAACCAACACTAGAGAAACTTACCGGTGCAAGTGCAACTCGAAAATGGAAGCACCCTCTAGGTATACTCTGCAAAGCATGGCCTGATGTCTATCCTAGGTACCGTGGTATACCCCCGCAGTCACCTGTGTATGTCCCTAAAATAGATAGGCAACTAGGTTGCGAGCACGCAAAACAGTCACCAGGCGGGTACAGTCGAAAGTCGAGTAGACCACAATAAGCAGGGTATCGAGCTCAAAACCTGTCAAGGGTATCGAAAGCAAGTGGTATGGAAGACAACTGAGGACCTTGAATGGATTTGAGACCCACAAAGCCCCGCGACAAATGCAATCAACGGAATCCCAAAACAAGCCCTCTATATGTGTTCTCCATTACGATTGGTCCAGCATTGGAGGGGTTATCTCCACTACCTTTACGCACACGACCTCATGTTTATCCCCTGTGTTAGAGGGGGGTCCTAGATAAATTTCATGACACTGGACTTAGACACTCCCTAACTCAGACTCCAATGTTTGATTTTAAAAATTTCCTTGAAGAGTTTCCTCTCCAACCTAATCCAAGGCCCTAATCCTGAACTAGTTGGTGAACCCTACAAACATAAAAGTCTAGTAGATTTTAAATTTAGCGTTAATTTTATGGATTTGTCTTATTTCAAGGGGTATGAAAGTGAAACTGATGATGTGTAAAAGACAAAAGAAAAAAAAATGAATAAAAAATTTGGAAACAAAACTTTTACTTAATGCAAAATTTCAAAAACTTTTCAAAATAAATATTTTTTTATTTTCTAAGATTTTGGACAACAAACTCAAAATAAATTTCACTTGACTACAAGCTACTTATGATCTAAGTAAACTGCAAAAAACTTATGAAATAAATGACTTTTCCCTGGCTAATAATGCAGAAACACACTCTTCAACCAAACAAGAAAATGAAAAGAGAATTTTTTATTTATTTAAATGCTTGATAAAGCAAAAAATGAAAAATACCAACAAGCAAAAACCAAGAAAAACAATTATGGCCTAATCGCATATTGCAAAGAATCAGGTCAAAAATCACACACTAGCAATTTAAAAAAAAATGACTCTCACACTTGTCTAAAAACCCTAAAAAAAATTTTTTTATGACAACTTTTAAATGAGAAAAATCAAGCTAAAGGTCAGATTAATCCTAAGCTACTGACTGCTAAGACAAAGATTCAAACACCTAAGAGGTATAATTCTCATCAAGGGGAAGGATGACTGCCTCACCCTCAACAAAAAGTATCCTACACAAGCATGCTCCTGTTAATCTAACAACAAGCGTGCGAATACAAGCTGTATAGAGATAGAGGGCGTGTACACGCGGGCTGACCTTATACAGGCCACGTGTATATTTAAACTCTGAAAAAAATTGAAAACATACAACCCAAAACTAGGAAGAGACCACTGATATTGATAACCAGGATCCCTTGAAGGATTGGACACTCTTTTTAACAGAAAAAGAAAAATAATGTAAGGAAAAATGATAAAGAAAAAACAATATGAGATAAGACTGCTAACAACCAAGACTCGGACAGAATGCCAAAAAACCCCTGAGAATGTCTGATTCTGACAGGGAAGAGGATGTCTGCCTCCAAAATTCTCTGGACTCTACATGCTACTGCTACTTCCTCAGCTAGCATTCACACGTGGGCTGTAAGAGAGTAGGGTGCGGCTACACGCATGCAAACCTTATGTAGGCCACATGTACCTCTGTGGGTCTCGACAAACACAGTCAAGAAAATCATAGAAATTTGGTATGGAAAACCAGACTCTCTGCTAGCCCAGACCTTACAGAAACTAAAAAGAAACAGGCAAGAAAAAACAGTCTTTTAAACTACCCAAAAACACATAAAATTCATAAGAACCCTAGAGATCTCTCCCCAGTATGGTTTCCAATTTTATTGTGAGGGAAATGTCCTTACGGACTAGCAAATAGGGTTATGCTTTGCATGCAGATATGACCAAGAGAAAATCTACTTTCTACCTTCGTCCCCAAACTTAAATCCTATTTCTTTTCAGTAAAACATGGCTAGATCAACCTACCTCATTCCTAGTGTTTGAAGTCGATCCCTTGTCACAATTGACCACCTTTTCACAGTTCTCCTTTCCAATGCTGACCTGCATACAAGACAAGCAACAACTACACATGCATCCTACCTATAGACTAACAGGCTAGAAATTCAAACATGTACTTAATAAATTATGAATAAATCATGAATTGGGATGGGAAAAGTATTTTCTTTATTACTTTGAATGAGTCAACTTACAAAAAGTCGAGACCAGCCACCGCTCTGCGAACCTGATCATGGGCTCCTCTTCAACTGTCCTCCAACTTCTTTGCTTTGTATCTCTTCTGGCATAAGGATGGCTAAAGGGTTGGGACAATGGGAATAGGCAAATGGGCCGAGTTTCATTGCTATATTTTTCCTCTTCCAAATAGGACCCCTAGCCCTTCTTTTATAGGCTAGAAGAAGCTAGGTATTTGGATGAACCCTTGGCCATGCATGGCTGGGAGTTTTAGTTAACTCACCCAGAGATGTGTGTTTCGTCGGCAACTTTCCTTTTTTCGTACTTTTGTCGGTCCACATGGGTTGTTTGAGGTCGGCTAGCGTGTACACACATGCAGTAATGGAGTAGGGCACATGGGCCTTTGTAAAAGATGATTTTTAAAGAGTTGTTCAGCAGTGCTTTGGAAAAGAAGGGATCTGAGATGGCTTGATGCCAGGTAAGCATGTATGGTGCAATTTAGGGTTATAACAATAGTTATGACAGATGTAACATTCTGGTTCGTTGAATAAAGGATCATAACGATTGTTATGCTTAACCTGTGTTCTTTTACCATCCATCAAGTGATTTGCAGACTGTGGTGGTTTGTTGCTTGGCTGTCTCATTCTTTGTTGTGGCAGATATCTATACCTTGAATGTCTTGATTGCTCATAATTTAATTTTAAGGAACAGTTTACAGCTTTATGACCAAAGTTAGAACAAAAGAAACAATACCCATAGAAAAAACGTTGGTACCTGGAAAAAGTTTGTCTTCTTTGAGGAGGTCGATTTCTTTCATGCTGATAATTTCTCTGATCTACAGATTTGGTTCCGGTACTTTTTCTTTCATTCCTTCTTGGTGGTTGATTTTCTTTCTTTGTTTCTGCAGAGTGATTGTTGTCAATGTTTGAGGATTTGACAAACTTGATAGGTTCTTTGTTTCTTGGCTGACCACTACTTGATCCCTCTTCATAACCCAAACCAGTTTTCAGCTTTGGATTCCTTTGCTGATTTAGAATGGTGGCTAATCCTTCTGAGGCTTTGATACTTGACAGATTCTGATGATACACAGCTTGAAACCTCTCCAACTCTTTTCTAGTTTTCACTACTTCTTCTTCCAGAGATTTACATCTTGCCTTCTTTTCTGATAACTATTGTTTCAGAATGTCCTTGATTTTCTTTGCCTCTTCTAATTCCACTTTTAGTAGGGCAAAGCCTTCATCAGGTTGTTTACTATCTTTCTCAAACTATATCAGCAATTGTTTTTTCTTTCTATTCTTAATTCTGAGTCTGTCAATCTCTTCCAGTGCACTGATCAGTTCTCCTTCCATATTAACCATGGCTTCTTCTTCATTAGCCTCACTTCCTGTGCTTTTATTATCATAGTCATATTTGGCCATAAGTATAAAGTCATTTATTTTATCTTCAATAGAGGAGTCATTGTCTTCATCATCTGAAGGATCATCACCATTGTTTACACAAAGACTTTTCTTCTTAAAATTATTCTCTTTAAAGAAATGTATGTGTTTGTGCTTCTCCTCATCATCACATGTCTGATCATTTCTTTTGTGAGGACATTTATTTGCAAAATGACCTATCTTGCCACAGTTGAAACATTTGAAAGGTAGTTTACCTTTGTATTTGCCTGATCCCTTCTTCAGTCTGTTCACAAATTTTTCTTCAATTTCATCAGGCTCAGAATCCTCATTCTTGTCTTCCTTAAATGATGCTTCTCTGGAGGTGGGTTTATCTTTAGCTATTCTCATTTCATATGCAGTCAATGTTCCTAGAAGTTGATCAAACTCCAAGGTTTTTAGATCATTAAGTTCTTCTATAGCAGAGACCTTCAGGTTGAATCTATCTGGTAGAGATCCAAAATTTTCTGAACTAAAGAAGGTTCCTCAATTTTTTCACCAAGTGCTTTCACTACATTTACCAGTTCTTCAACTCTTAGAAAGTATTTTCCAATAGTTTCTTCTTCTTTCATCTTCAGTTGTTCAAACTGTACTCTGTAGGTTTGAAGCTTGGTGTCCTTTACCTTCTCATTACCTTCATAACTACTAATGAGTTTGTCCCACATTTCTTTGGCAGTTCCTAGGTGCATAACTTTTATGAATTCTGCTTCTGCAAGCCCACTCAAGATAGCATTCATAGCCTTAGCATTGAAGCTAAATTCTAGCTTGTCATCCTTATTAGCTAGTACAACTGGCTTTACATAACCAGTATCTACCACATCCCAGACATTTGCACCTAAATCCATTATGTAGGTTCTCATTCTAACTTTCCAGAAGGTAAAGTTTGTTCCATTGAACAAAGGGGCCTTATTGGTTGAATTTCCTTCATGTCTTGACATGTTTAATCTCTAGGATCTACCCTTATATAAAAGGGGTTGGATCTGATACCAATTGTTGGACAAATGAGAGGGGGGGGTGAATCAGTTGTTACCGAGCTTAAACAATTATGCTTATTTTAAACTCTTTGCAGAGAACTGAATGACAATCACAATAATGCAGGGAAGTAAGAAATAGAACATTCAACATCATTCACACATATGAAATATACAGAGACAGATATTTCCTGAGGAAACCCATAAAGGGTAAAAACCTCTTCTTCTTTATATGATAAGTAATCTTTCATTCTGTACATTATCATACTTATGAGCACCAACTCATAATGAGGCTACAATCTCTACTTTTCAAGCTACAACTTGTTGAGAGCACCAACTCTCTGTTTTCTCTAGCACCTACTAGAAGGAAGCACCAACTCCTTGGTTTCTCTAACACCCACTAGAAGGAAGCACCAACTCCCTAAGTGTTCCAGCACCAACTGTATGGAAGCACCAACTTCTAGTCAAACAAGAACCAACCTGTATAACTAAGAACAATAGTTCTCCCTTGCACCACCCTGCCACCCTAGTTTCTCTGGCTGCAACTAGATGGAAGCTACAACTCCCTGTGTTCAAGCACCCACTTGAACCTCTAAGGAAAACAGTCCTCCCTAGAACCTCCCTACCACCCTAAAATATAAATCTTTGATATATATAAATTTATCACAATGATACAATATTTATCATTGGCTTACCAGACTTATCACTGTTCTACTATGCTACTTTGCTCTCCTGTATCAATGTCTCTCTGTCTGCATCTTCTTGTGATTTCTGATCTTCAGTTTTTCTCTACAAGAGCACCTCAGCCTTCCTTTACTGTCTCATTGTCTTGCTGCACATATCCTTGCGCTTTCTGTGCTTTTTCCTTTTATGATCTGTGCGCCATGTCCATACAATGCACCATTCCTCTTCTCTATATTTCAGCTGCTGCACACTCCTCCTTCTACACTCCTGAATCCCTCTCAACAACAACAACCCTCATCTCTTCTTTGTTCTCCATACTTATAGTTTCTGTACACCTTGTGCATGCTATCTCACCATGCTTCTGCATGCTCTCTCTTTCTTGAGTGCTATGCCTGATCATCATTGCCACTCTTCAGCTTCTCTGGCAGTTAGATCCATGTGTCCATCATCAGTGGGTGTTATGCCGAGATTCCATTGCCTCTACAATAGTCAAGACTCTTCATCTTATCTATCATAGTCTAGCTCATCCTCTCTGTTGCAGTTATAGGCTTCAACGCTCATCCATCTATCAATTTCCTCTACAAACAGTCTTCATTCCACTGGTAGATTCCTTGAGACTCTTCATCTCCTCTGGCAATCACAAAGAAGTCTCTTCGAGTCCTATGGCAGAAACCATTAGTGGTTTCTAGCACTTACACTATGAACCTCCAAATACCACTTCAACAACTGAATGGCCATTGATTGATTAACTGTGAAGAGAAATAGTATCCCTTCGATCATATTCCTAAATAACCTGCATCGTTGGATCATAAATGATAGGTCTCGCGCTTATTTTTCCATTTCGCAATTTGGCGTTTCGGTGTTTCAGCATTATGATATTTGAATGTTTGGCATCCCTATGGTGAGGCATATTGAATATCCAAGTTTCTATCTCTGAAATGGATATTAGCTTCATTCTACCTCCTCCATTGAGCCTTCTTCGATGTGACCATGGGTTATGACCAAGGGCCAATTTTGAACATGTATTTCGCATTTCGCGTTTCGGGGATTTTGTGATGAGTCGTCTCGACTCTCCATGTCCCAAACTCTGAAATGGAGTTTGTCTCTTCAAGCTCTTCTCTACATCTCTTCAAGTGAGATCGGAAGAG
>CBVK0101692304.1:0-10080 GCA_900067695.1 Picea abies | reverse complement strand
TCTCGATAAGGCCAAGCAAAATTTTGGACCCCATGTCGACGGTATTGTGGGCTCAACACAAATCAAGTCCACAGACCCGTTGTCGAATTGGTTGCAACAATTGTCAATACAACAGACTGTTGCCATCCAGACTCCAAGTTCGACTGCTCCCCTTTCCCAGATGTTGAATGTACACAGTGTGCAGTCGAAGAATCCCAAGGCCAACCAACAACCTGAAGGAAAGAAGAAACAACAAAATAATAAGGGTAAAGGGGATAAAAAGGATACCGATAATGTTGGTGAGGGAAAAATGGAGAAAAAGAAGTCGAAGTATCTGTGTAATATTTGCACAGAAGATCACCTGACTCATCTGTTCCCTAGTATCTGTGTAATATTTGCACAGAAGATCACCTGACTCATCTGTTCCCTCGACTTGTAGAAGCACAGAAGCTATTAGCGCAACAAAAACCTGCCGTGTTGACGAACCCTTTTTCACAAGGGAAAAACATGGCTCAGGCTTCAACATCCACGAGCGCGACAAAGGGCAGTCAGGGACCCCCCACACCTACCAATAGTAACCCGACCACAAATATTTACATGATGAATGCCGAGACTGGTGGTTTTATACCCGAGTACATATGCGAGCTGGCCTTGGAAAACTCACATACACGCAAAGCCATTCTTTTTATAAGAGAGTTGATCCAAAAAGGATCCAGAGAAGACTAAGAACAACTCAGAACTCGCAAATGATCCAAAAAGGATCCAGAGAAGACTAAGAACAACTCAGAACTCGCAAAAGAAACTCATGATACTCGTAATGGCCTCAACAAACAGAGAAAGGGAAAACATTCAAAATTCTCAAAACTCAGTGAAAATGAAATTATTGCGAAGGGTGCGTCGCAATATTTCTAATGGTGCAAACAGCTTGCCAAACAGAGTTACAGATGGAAAGATATTCACGATCAAAGTTTGGTCAACCTATCCCAATCAACAGGGGGATGAGTCAACATCTGTAATGTTGACGTCATCACCAATATGAATGACGTCAACATCTGTACAACACACATGGCAGGAGCAAGAAGTGACATGTGTCATGCAGATGTCAGCATGGTGACATGGCAACACCAGAGGCTTCCACGTGTCACCCAGATTTGGCACTTCTGGACCGATCCATGGACTAGTAGGATTTTTCCACGTGGCAGTTCGTACAATTTGTACAATGACATGGCACTGACATGGCATGGTGAATTAGCAGTGATGTGGCATCTATATGATGATGTGGCACTGACATGGTAGGTTGACGGTGTCATGGATGACGTGGCCGAATAAGAGGCTGCCACGTGGCCTAGGGAAAATGTCCAATGACAACCCGTATTTGAAATTTGAAAAAAAAAACCAAATGATTTGGTGGGTCCGCAAAATATGGTGGACCACGCCAAATCCGACCATGAGCTATTGATATAACCTTGGATAGAAACATCACCAAAACTAGCGGAACAAACTTGGTTATATATATGTGGTTATAACAATAAAGCCAAAAGGGGGAGGCCCGCGGGTTTGGTCCTGAGACCTCCTCCCTCCATAATGCCTTAATACTCACACCATAAACAATGGGCCAATGACCCTTTATTGTAATGAACGCACAAAAAATTACCTAAAAGTTGCATCCGCCTGAGCCTAGGAGGAGGCGCATATGCGTACGGTCGGGCATGCATTACGAGACATGGTACAACAACATTAATTACAGGTTGCAGGGCATGAAAACCAAGACAAAATTCTTCTTGGGCCTGGGAGTGATAGGGTCGGATCGAGGCGTGGAGAGAACCACTTTTGGATAATTCGACGCCATGAATTCAGTGGTTCTGTTCTTTTTCTGATCCGAGCAATATTTATGCAACTTGATTTCAGAATGAGGTATGCTTATGCATTTTTCCAAATTCTTTTGTTGAGTTAATGAAAAATCCTACCCATTTGAGAGCATGACCCAGAGACGTAGTTCATCAGGGATGAACTCCATTATCAAGTTTTTGTGTTAAGATTTGATGTCTCTTCATTATTGAGCTTTTCCTTATTTAATGGTGCACTTTAATTTATGCTCATTTGATGAAATTCTTTACAAGTCACTCAATGAAAGGATCCCGAATCAAGCGCCCCCCCTCAAAACATGAAATTAAAGCATAAAAGATGATTTGAATTACAAGAGGGAGTGATTTGTACTTACTTGCAAGAAGAAGGTCATTTCGTCCATTGAAGCTCCCATAATCTACTCTTTTAGAAAAGGGATCTTTTCACCTTTTGGTCGATTCTCAAATTGCAATGGTAAAAATGAGCTATCAACTTCTATTTATAGATTTTTTTGGTCATTTTTTCCCCTTTTTGACACCCTTTGTCATTTTTCTTGGCTTGATGATCATTTGATTCCACTTCTGAGTTTCTTATTGGTCGTTTCGATACTCTTTTTCTTTTGGTTTGGTAATTTTTGGGATGGGTCACTTTTTGGGTATCCTTTGGTAAAATTTGGGTATCCTTTGGTAAAAGTCATTTTTTCCAACTTTTTGCATATAAGGTAGGATTTCATTTCCACTTTCTGCATCTTGTTTTATTTTTCTCTTTTCCATAGGATTGATCCCACCGAAGTGCGACACAAAAACTTCATTGTTGCTCTAGAAGTGTTGTAATTAGGTGGTAGAGCCTACCTTTACATGGATGCCCTAGGTAGTTCCTTGTTGTATTTTGGCATCCATGCTGTCAGTAATGACTATAGGCTTGGGAGTCCTTGTTAGTACTATCATTACTAAGAAATAAATCCTCATTCGTTTGATATACCATCATTCTAGTCCTTACCCTTGGGACTCCCAAATGAGCATGCTTTGTTGTCTTTCAAGCTCACTTTGAAATTCGAAAGCAACATCCAACAAGACTGTATTTATTCTTTTCGATCTCGTTTGGATTAACTGAGAAAAGCAACCCCCTGGAGTCTTCTTTGAGCCCTTTTCTGACTCTCTAAAAATGAAAATATTTTCGAGTGTTCTTGTTTCCCTTCACGCTCGCCAAATTCAAATTTGAAGGCACATCTGTCAAGCGATAGTTTACCCCTTTTTTGGTCCGGATAGCTAATTTTACGAATAAAGGTATGCTCTAGGAACCTCGGTTCACTAGAAGAGTATTCTTAGGGGTAAGTTTAACCCTTTTTCGAGCTTGAGGGACTAAATATTCAAAAAAGGAACATTCTCCTTGGTTTTGGTTTATAATTGAAAATATTGTCGAGTGATCTTGTCTTTGTCACACTCATTAAAATGGTTTTGAATAGACATTTTTTCGGTGCAAGTTTAACCCTTTTTCGAACCGACTAGACTATCTCCGAAAAAGGTACTCCCCGGAGTCTTATTTTTGCGTTTTTTCAGAATCTCTAAACGTGAAAAAGCTACTGAGCTTACCTTCTATGGGCTCATAAAAATTACATAGAAGAGGGTCTCATTGTGTCTTGCTTAATCGCATTTGCAAGTCTCATCTTTGAATCTTTGGCCTAATGTCGGCTCCATGTTGCACTCAACTAAACCTTTGAAGCATTCCTTATATGCAAGCCTTGTAGCACTTCTTGCCTCTGTGACTTGACACCTTGACCCATGGAGGGATTTTCCTCAAGTGTACTTTTCCCGCACATGTCTCCTTGCTTTGAGCATTAGTATGTTCCTTGCACTTGGAAATAGTATTCTTTCTTGAGACACTTGTTCCTCCTTTGTAATGTATCATTCTTTTATTCTTTTTCAAGCTCTTAAAAAATTGAAAAAGACAAAAATTAAATATTCCAAAAAGAGGGGATGTGAAATATTCATTCTTTTTTTGGAATCAAAGAGAGTCGCCCTTGGACAAAGCACATCCTTCCATTTGTTCGTCAAGCATTGGGATCTAGTATGACCTTAGGAAGCTATTCTCGCTACATAGAGTTGTGTCCTCCTCCATCTGGTTACTCTTCCAAACACATGGAGAGTTTGCGTTGCCCCCTGCATCACAAACTTATGTCAATATCATGCTACCCGAGTCTGATAATCTTTCGTTATTTTTTCCAAGGGAAGTTTTACCCAACCTGAGTTTGCTTTTCTGCAGTTTGTCTCTTGAATTTCATGAGTCAACCATCCCGAGAGTCTAGTCAAGTCTAGATTTGAAATCAATGAATTTCTCTTCCCTATCATCGACATCCTCATGTATTTTACCGACTAGCTATCGAAGCCCTTAGGGTAGTGAGTTATACACTCCCATTATACTCCACTTGAGTTTTGAAGATCTTGAAGTTGTTTCTTGAGCTATGAAAGCCTCATCTCCAACCACATACATCACTAGCTTCTGGAAGATGCACACTATACTTGTACATATTCGACTGATTTTGAGATGTAGATCCGCTATGTATTTCTTATTGCTACACTTTATATAGTTATATGACATGGATCCACAGTGTATTTGATTGGCAGCTGTGATTCAGTTCATCTTGAGCATGGGTATGCCCACCTTAGAGAGACAATTGTTGTTTTTCATATGGCGCCTCCCAAACTCTAGTCCCGGGCTCACTCGATTTCGTACATTGGTGAAGATGTTGTAATGTAATTTGACCATAATTTTCTCTTATGACCTCACACATTAAGGGGCATCTGTTATATCTCTAAAATTCCCTATTCATGAATACATGGCCTTGGTTCTCTTACTTGCATATTTTTCCAAAGCACTGTTGAGGAGCTCTTCTTAAAAAACCATTTTTTAGAGCATGTATGTGCCCTGCACCACTACGACCTGCGTACATACGGTTGCTGCATGCTAGACAACCCGTGTACATATGCTTGCTGCAAACTAAACAACCCGCATATGCTTGCAAAAATAAAAAATTTGTAAGGAATTCGTTGAAATTCACGAGCTATTGGAGGTTTCCCAACCAATTCACCTGCTATAGCCTGTCACCCAACCAAATAACCATACTTTTTTCATATAAAAGGAGGTGTTGGGGTCTCATTTCACATCTAAGCATAAGAACAATGAAGCTCTTCCCAATTTCACTTCCCTTCCATGCCCAAGCTTTTGCTACCTTTTGTGAGATATTGCCTCAACATTCCCTCTTCTGCCCCTTCTTCTTCTATTCAATCCATTCCCTTCCCTTGAGGTGATAAAAATATTGAAATAAGAGGCCTATTGAAGGTGCACTTGGAGCATTGTAAAGAGGAGCCCGGACCAAGTTCGCGGAACAGTGGCTGACACGGATTGTAAGTTTCAGTCTTTGTTTAATGAATAAAATAATCTCTTTTTCCTGTCCCAAATGATGATGTTTTGTGTATTCTGTTTGATTTATACATAGCATTTGACATCTAACCCTAACTCAAGAATAAAAATAGCATGCTTGTAGTCATTTCTTGCCTAGTTTTGGATGCAGGTCAACCTTGGGAGGAGGCTTGCAGTCTTTGGAACTACAAAGCTTGAGGAGATCATCACTAGATGTGGGATGAAAGGTAAAGTTATCGATATTATCTCCTATTGCTTTCTTTCATTTGTTTTGGTATGTTTGGGGTAGAGTAGAAATTAGATTGAGTTTTAGACGATCATTCACTATGTCTGTATCTTAAACCTTGGTATAGTTAAAGGGGGGATTTTCCCACTAGCACCTCCTTCCAGTTGGAGCTAGAGAATGGGAAGTTGGTGCTTCCTTGAATGTAATTCTTAAAGACATATACAAAAATTATTCTAGGGTTTTCTCCCACATTGGATTTCCACGTAAAATACTGGTGTACTGTGTATTGCGTGGATGTGTTGATTATTGTTTATGATGCACTGATGAATTTTAATGTTATTGATACAATAATATATTGATGATAATCATACGAACATGAGTGGATAATTTAAAGGAATATACATTGTGGTTAAAATAATTAATAGGTTGTATAAATTGCTCATTACTGATTCACCCCCCCCTCAGTAATGCAACAATTGGTATCAGAGAAGACTCCTTTAGGAAAACAATTTAACCACTAGAAGGAGATCATGGATCACACTAGAGTTGGGATACCACAATTTAATGGTGAAAAATATGCACTCTGGAGCAAGAAAATACATACATACATACAATCACAGTGATTCGATGTTTGGAAATCAGTGGTGGATAGATACAAAGCACCACCTACTCCTCCAACAGATAAGGATGGAAAGAAACATAAAATAATTCAAGAGCCCATAACGCTATTAAGAATGGTGTAGATGAATCAATATTTACAAAAATTATGCATTGTGAATTTTCCAAAGAGATGTGGGCCAAACTAAATACCATCTATGAAGGAGATGAAAAGGTTAAGGAATCCAATCTTCAAATTTTCAGAGCAAAGTTTGAACACTTGAAGATGAATGAAGATGAAAACATAGCAACCTACTTTCTACACATAGATGAGGTAGTAAATGGAATCAAAGGATTGGGAGATGAGATAAGGGAACTGGTCGTGGTTAAAAAGGCATTAAGATCTCTACCAATGAGATTTGATTCAAAGATCTAAATCCTAGAAGAAAGAGTGGATCTAGATACAATGACTATGGACGAGCTACATGGGATACTCATAGCTTATGAGATGAGGACATGACAAGACAATTCAGTTACAAAGGAATCTTCGTTCAAAGAATCTAAGAAGACAAAGAAAAGTAACAAGCACCAATCAAAGTCAGTTCATAAGCAAAAGACAAATTCAAAATGTAGCTGCAACGATGATTCAAAAGAAGATGAAGAAATGAAAAATTTCATCAGAAATTTGCAAAAGGGAACAGGTAAATATAAAGGTAAGATTTCGTTGAAATGTTTTAATCATGGTAGAATTGGTGATTTTTCAAATAAGTGTCCTTATGCTAGAAATTCAGAAAGTGATGAAGAGGAAGAGCCCAAGAAAGAAAAGAGATATCAAAAGGGAAACTGGAAAAACAAAAAGAAAGCCTTCAAGAAAAATCTATACTCAAGAAAAGACAGTTCCTCATCTGGTGAAGATAATGAAACCAAAATTGATTCAGAAAATGTATTATTCATGGATAAGGAAAATCAAACAAGAAACTCTGATAGTTCGAAAGAATAAGGCGAAGTCAATATCAGAGCATAATTAATTAGTGCCTTAGAAGATCCAAGGAATGAAAGAAAGAAAAACAAGTCACTCAAGACATACTTAAAAGTAAAAGAAACCAAGAATCTCAACTCAGAGGAAGTCAAAAAGATAATTATGAAGCTGAAATTTCAGGTTGAAGAAGATAGAAGGATTTAAGAAACACTCAGAAGTCAGCTAGCATAGAAGCATAACATGATTGAAAGGTTGGAAGCAAAAACAATCACTCTAAGAAAAGATGTTCAGAAAAGGAACATGCATCAAGATATCACCAAGACATTGGATAATATCATCAACAATAAAAATCCATACTACGACATGTCTAGACTAGGATACAACCAACTGAAGATTAAGAAAGGTTCAAGCTCCATGAAGAATGCAACAGAACAAAAGAGTTATGCAGAAGTTCTCAAAGGAAAGAATCATGATCAACATGACTCATAAAGAAATGAATACAAAAGACCTTCTACATTCAAGAAGCAAGGAATCTTTAATCATTACAACCAAAGAGAATATCCTGATCAACCTAGGCAAAATTACAAAAGGAATACACTACAAGGAAAATCATTCACCCCAAGTATGTAAATTTATTTTATGGTCATTGATTTTATTGTACTAACTTTGGACCTAAGGTTGCAGATTGCAGGGCTTATGAAAGAAATAATCAGGAAAGAAATGCTTATGTGGCCCCACAAAATATTGAATGCTACAAATGCCACAACTATGGACACACAACTCGAAATTGTAGAAGCATGATAAAGCCTCCCATGAAAGAAAATATTGATGAGAGACACAAGAACCCACAAAATATTGAATGCTACAAATGCCACAACTATGGACACACAACTCAAAATTGCAGAAGTGTGTTAAGGCCTCCCATGAAAGAAAATATTGATGAGAGATACAAGAATTTTTGGAAAAGAAGTGAAAAAAAAGAAGAGCAGTTAAATGAATAACATGTCCAAGGAATCGTAATTTCAATATTTGCAGTAGCACAAGATCATGATGAATTTACAGGAAAACAAGAAAGTGTTGGAACTCAAGTAGAAGATGTAAAAAATCAGGATGATGATAAAATTTAGGAAGAGGATGAAAAGGAGGATGTATTCACATACGAAGATGAACATTACACTGCATTAGATCAGGTATTGTTTTGAGTCATTCAGGTTGGATAATCCCATGGAATATGAATATTAGGTAGTGGGAGCCTATGTAGTAGCTGGGAAAAATTGGTCAACAATATGGACAATTGAATAACAGAGTTTTGGATAGTATGGACAAGGATGGATTAACAACTTTGGATGAATATATGAAAGTGGATGAGAGCATGTATTTAGAGATTAGGTTCACATATTTTTTCAGAAAGTGGTTCAGAGATAAATGAACATTATCATAATGGATGATAATGATACATGCATATTTGAATGCTCATTTTTGAATGCATTTCATATATGTTAGTTGATTACTCAAGGAACCGCCAATGGACAATAACTCCAAAATAAAGCGGGTACATGAAGTCCTACATTGATACTACACAGAAACATGAAGATAAGTCATCAGAGAGAGAGAGATTCAAAAAGGAAGATTAACATCATACATACATGGAGACACACTCACAGGAGGAGCTATTCTTTTAACCATGATTGGTTAGAGCAGGTACAATGTCAGATCAATAGGGGGAGTTAATCCTTTGTTAAAGGGAGAGAG
This sequence comes from Picea abies, assembly GCA_900067695.1. Taxonomy (NCBI): domain Eukaryota; kingdom Viridiplantae; phylum Streptophyta; class Pinopsida; order Pinales; family Pinaceae; genus Picea; species Picea abies. The sequence goes on along the minus strand of CBVK0101692304.1, from coordinate 1,282 downwards.
AGAGTAATCATAGGCATGAAGACAGGGGGAGAATCCCCAAGAAGAGATACCATTTTCCATTGATGTCAAAGGGGGAGAGATAGAAGCATTGATGAGGAGAGATGAGGCTTATAAACACAAAGAAAAATCAAAGGCATGTAGACAGGGGGAGCAACTTCAAGGAGAGTTCAGTCAAGGGGAGAAACCCAAAAGGGAGACACCATTTTCCATTGATGTCAAAGGGGGAGAGATAGAAGCATTGATGAGGAGAGATGAAAATGTTTCCATGACTAAGTGTTTCCATCGATGTTGGTGTTTCCATCAATGCCAAAGGGGGAGATTATTGGACAATTGGTTTAGGTTGATGGGCAATTGGTTTGGATTGTTGGTTTCATTGATATCAACCCTTTGAGAGTGATATTATGATATTGTAGATTGATTTCAACCCTTGGAGAAGTTTGATAGCAAATTCCGATAGCACAAAGGTATGGGTAAGCAACCCAAGTTTGTTTGAAGCATAAAGACATAAATATCAATGAATATGCAGGTAAGACTATTCTAGATGGATAATACATGTCATGCCATTTCTGGTGTTATGTGGAACGTCACATAACTCCTCATGGTTAAAGAGTTATGTTCTTGTGAAGTTGGAGAACCCTCATGAGTTGTCTAGAAGGTCAAAGAAGTCAAATTATTCTAGAAGCTCTTGGAAGAAGTTGACTAGTAAAGTGGGTGAAACTAGGAGTTAATCATGGGTTAAGTTGTTGCAATAAGAAAATAATTAGAAATAAATTAGTTGCAAATAGAAGTGGAGAGTTTACTATTTATGGATAAAGTGGTTATAAGTGGACAAGTGGTTAGAAGTGGGTTATCCCTAAAAGAAGGAAATTGGGTTAAGTTGGTTAGAAGGTAACCCCTCGAGGAAGCTACATGGAAGTATAAATAAGAGAGCAAGGCTCTCCTATTATCACCTGTTGAGCACATTGAATATATATTATTGTGTAAGGATTATTGTAGGTACTCATTGATACATCTAAAGTTACACAAGTCTGAGGTAGCACGAAGGGTTGACGGCAAAAGTTTCCAAGTTGCAAGAATACTAAAAAACCGTAGTTTTTGAGGTGTATGCAGGTTGCAGTGGAGAAGGGTGTGTACGTACATGGGCTACAGTCAAGAAGGGCATGTATGTACATGGGCTAGTAATATAACTATTGCATTTTTGTACCTTGGGAGGTGTTCCCCATGTGTTTCTTCTCTCCTAGACACATGTGGGATGTACTATGCACTTTGTGCCTTGTACTTT